>VZSJ01004393.1:18866-29462 GCA_013398405.1 Pheucticus melanocephalus
TGTGGTGTCACCCGGAGCAGGTCGGTGCTGTCTGTGGTGTCACCTGGAGCACGTCGGTGCTGTCTGTGGTGTCACCTGGAGCAGATCGGTGCTGTCTGTGGTGTCACCTGGAGCAGGTCAGTGCTGTCTGTGGTGTCACCCGGAGCAGGTCGGTGCTGTCTGTGGTGTCACCTGGAGCAGGTCGGTGCTGTCTGTGGTGTCCCTGAGTGCCACCACAGGTCAGAGGTGACCCCAGGAGCACGGCTCAGTGCTTTGAGGCACACAGGGGCTCCAGTGGGGACCTTTTGCTGCTGCTTCAGTGTCACTCTTGTGCCGAGGTGAGAGGCAGGACTGTAGAAAAGGCAAAGAAGGCTTTATTCAAAAGAGTGGTATGACAGATTTTATTCTATTGGCTAACAGAAACATCTTTCTTACGCACTGTCTTTGAAAGCAACAGAAAAATAAAGTAGAAAAACACAGCTTGCAAATTGTTCATAGTTAAGAAGTTATCACTTCTTTCTAGCTCCTTAAAACTTCTCACAAGGCACTGTGAGAAGTTGTTGTTGTTTCTCTCTTGCTGTTTCTCTCTCTCTGTGCCATGGCATCCACACTTCAGTGTCACGGTGTCCTCTCTCTCCCCAGGCTGCCTAAGAGGATCGGGGAGCCATGAACTGGGGGTGGTTTGAGGGGCTGCTCCGTGCTGTCAATGTCTACTCCACAGCCTTCGGGCGCATCTGGCTCACCCTGGTCTTCATCTTCCGCCTGCTGGTTTACCTGGTGGCAGCCGAGAAGGTCTGGAGCGATGACCACAAGGACTTCGACTGCAACACGCGGCAGCCGGGCTGCACCAACGTCTGCTTTGACCACTTCTTCCCCGTCTCCCACATCCGCCTCTGGGCCCTGCAGCTCATCCTGGTGACATGCCCGTCCCTCCTGGTGCTCATGCACGTGGCCTACAGGGAGGCCAAGGAGGAGAGGCTCCGTGAGATCCAAGGGGACAATTATCGCCGCATCTACCCCAACCCCGGCAAGAAGCGGGGCGGGCTGTGGTGGACGTACCTGCTCAGCCTCATCTTCAAGGCCAGCGTGGATCTGGTTTTTCTCTACGTCTTCTTCCGCCTCTACAGGAACTACACCCTGCCCCGGCTGGTGAAGTGCGAGCTGCCGCCCTGCCCCAACGTGGTGGACTGCTTCATCTCCCGGCCCACCGAGAAGAACATCTTCACCCTCTTCATGGTGGTCACCACCTGTGTCTGCGTGGTGCTCAACCTCATCGAGGCCACCTACCTGATTGGGAAGCGGTGCCACAAGTGCCTGGAGGCTGGAGAAGGGGACAGCAGGAGGAACAGCCACGACTGCCCCGTCTCATGTGCCAACCCCGTGGGCACGGGTGGGCAGGTGTTCCATGGGGCTGACTACAAACCCCCCACAGCCACCACCCCGCTCACAGCCTCCTGTCCCAGCACGCTGTCCAAGGATGAGGCTGGTTCCTAGAGCTGCCCAGGAGAAAGCAGGAGCTGCTCACCTGGCCTGCAACTTCCTGGCTGCTCTTCTTCCTCTGTGCTCCAGGACAGGAGCACTGAGGGTGGCAGCACCCTGGAGTTGGGCTGTGCCTGAGGGGTCTCTGCCTCTCCTGTCCTGGGAAAGGCATTTTACATCATCCTGCTGAATTTGGGGTAAAGCAGGGGCTGTACAACATGTTCTGTCCCTGGCAGTGACAGGGAGCAGCAGCTCCATGGCAGCTGTGAACTGACAGTGGTGCCCACACTCTGAGCCTGCACCAGCCAGGACAAACACCGTGATACCTCAGAAAACCCCTCTCCCTATCTCTCACCCTACATCAGCCACTCAGTGGGTGTCAGGGCCACCTCAGACTGATGCAATTGTCATTAATAGCACTCATTAGCTAAGTGGGGACAAGAGCAGGTCCCAGGTGCTGCAGCCACCACGGCGAAGCTCAGGCGTGAGGATCCGGCCAGGCAGGCAGAGCCCGCTGTGGGCTGCTGGATCATCCTGCCTGGCCAGGGCAAAACACCTGAGCAAAACAGCCAAACACAGGAGAGGAAAACACCACAAGCATTGATTAAACAATGACATTAAATGGCAGAATCTGATCTCGTTTGTTGCTGTAATCCATCGCGTTCGGCCGTGACACGGGCGGTGCTGCCACTTCCGAGGCCATCGGAGCAGCTGAGCATTAGCTGGCATGAATAATTAACAATAATTTCATGGCAAATGCACTCACAAGTAGCATTAACACTGAACATGCAGCTCGATCTGTTACTGGTTTTGCTCTACTCAGAGGGTGTGATAATTATTTTTTCCATGAGCTGTGACAGTGCCAGCGCTCCCTGGCTCTGTCCCAAAGGAAGTGGCACAGGGGGCGAGGGGACACCATCTCTGTGTCCTTTTTGTGACTGAGGCCATTCTCAGTGACAGATCATTGCAGTGATCCAGCTGAGACCTTCCATGGGTAAAACTGAGCTCTTTCCCACAGCTGGATGGGAGGCTGAGGGGCTGCTGGGGACAGGCCGGGTGAAGGGAAGCCAAGAGCAGGTGGGGCTGCAGCACTGCTGGGACTGAACCAGCCACTGCTGGGGGTGAGGATGGTGGAGAAGCCCTGAGGGGATCCTGGCCACAGGCACAGAGCCCTCTGAGCCCACAGCAGCTCCTTGAGTTTGGGGACCTTTGGGGTCAGAGACGCAGATGATGAAATACATCTGCGTTATCAGATGTACAAATCAAATACATCAATACAGATGATGAAATAAAGAATTTTTTCCACTTCTCAGGGGAAGTTGTGCTGGCACTGCCTTGCTGCCATCCACTCCTGCTGCTGGATTATCCACCTGAAAGTTTTCTTTCTGAAGTGCATCACGTCAGAGGACACAAGTTGTTCTTTGTGTGCGAGCCATTGCCCCGAATTAAAGAGCATGGGCTGGGCTGTTTGTTTTCCAGCAAGGTTGGCCACTCCTGCTCCAGGCTGGAGAGTGAAACCCCGAGGAGTTCCCCTCTGCAGGCATTAAGGGGACAGAGATGAGCCCCAGAAAAACCTCCCTGTGCCACCTCTGCACACCAAAGCACAGCTGGAGCTGCTGCCCATTGAGAGACACCTGCAGATCCAGTTGCTGGATGTTGTTGTGCTGTTTTGTCATGCTCAAAGCAAACATTGCAGAGCTCTGAGTGTCTTGCACCATCCAGGCTTGGGATAAGCAGCAGTCAGCCAGAAAACAGGAGCATTTGGCTGCTTCTTTTGATACTGGTGCCAAAAATGGGGGTCTGGGTACTGGGATATCTCCTGGAATGCAGAGGCAGGACCAGAGTCAGCAAACCAGGGGGTGTGTCACAATAAAAGCTGAACATTTCCCAGATTTTGCGTCCTCACACAGGAAATTCCCTGGTTTTGCTTGTGAGGTCCCAGAAGACCTCTTAAATCTTGGGGTGAGGGGATTTTAAAGAAACTCACCACTAACTGCAGCCCAGGCAGGGATGTGGAGGGGATTGCATGCACAGGTCAGGGTGAATTGACCTCCCCAGCTTGGCCTTGTTTCTGCCCTGGCCAAAACCTGCCTGTTTGCTGGGAATTGAGGAGAATCTCTCTGATTTATGTGCAGCCCTGGCTGCCAGCTCCCAGGCCCCCATGACTCCTCTGCCCCTGTTCTTGCGGGGGAGTCTCATCCCTGGGGATGTGGCCCTGCAGGGGGACAGCTGTTGGCAGGCACAATCCTGCCATGCTCCATTTAAGACCCTTCTAAAAAGGGTTTTATGTTTGAGCTTTTCCTGCTGGTTTGGCATCCACCAGCTCCACAGTGTGGGTTTTTCCTTCATGGAGGAGTCAAGGTTTGGCCTCCCTAAATCCCTGGGTGTTCCAGTGTTCACATGTGGCCCTGAGGCCTCTCAGCTGTCACCCAGCTCTGTTGGAGCAGGGTGGCACCAGGGTGACATGTCCTGGGCACAATCCTGCCATGCTCCATTTAAGACCTTTCTAAAAAGGGTTTTGTGTTTGAGGTTTTCCCGCTGGTTTGGCATCCACCAGCTCCACAGTTTGGGTTTTTCCTTCATGGAGGAGTCAAGGTTGGGCCTCCCTAAATCCCTGGGTGTTCACATCTGGCCCTGAGGCCTCTCAGCTGTCACCCAGCTCTGTCGGAGCAGGGTGGCACCAGGGTGACACGTCCTGGGCATAGCCCTTAAGCTCCCAAGTGCTGAGATCTGCAGAACCACGCTGGCACCTTGTCCCTGTGCCCACACTGGCAGAGGGATGGCAGCAGGGGCGCAGGGATGTGCCCCTTGATGGATTTATGGATGCACCCAAACGCCCAGCTCAGCATTTCAAGCACTGCAAAGCATGGAGCTGTTTCAGCTCCCCACCCAACTGCCTGAGGGAGATCTTCTGCCCGTGCCAAATGCACCTGAACTCTCTCACCGTGACCACAAGGCCGCTCCAGAAATTCCAAAACTGCAGGCAAGAGGCTGCCCAGGGGGATCAGGCCCCACTCTTCACCTGGCCCTTGCAGGGTTTGGCCGTGGGGCAGGGAGCAGCTGCCTCTGCAGGGAATCAGAGCTGCCAGTGCTTCTGGCAACTCCCCTCTCTGCAGGACTTTTCACCTCACAGCCCCCAGATTCCTGCTGAGCTCCTGCCACACCAGCTCTCTGCATCAGCATAGCTCAAATTCCTGATCCGGGCAGCTCCGGGGTCAAGGAAGGTTCCAGAGCCCCTGCTTGGCTGTCATCTGAGATTGGGGTGCCCGTGGCTGTCCCCTCCTCCAGGCTCACCCCATCCTGCACCCCTAGGCTGCCACCAGGGTTTGCTTTGAGTCTCCTAAGCTCCCATTCCATTGTCCCCAGCCTGGCAAACCCTCACTGGCTTTATTTGACCTCCTGGAGACAAAAAGCCTCTGGGCAAGTGACTCCTTGTCTGCCAGGAGAGCAGGGAGCAAATCCCTGCAGGCAGGGAGGAAATTCCTGATCCGGGCAGCTCCGGGGGCAAGGAAGGCTCCAGAGCCCCTGCTCGGCTCTCATCTGGGACTGGGGTGCCTGTGGCTGTCCCCTCCTCCAGGCTCACCCCATCCTGCACCCCCAGGCTGTCACCTGGTTTACTTTAGGCTCCCATTCCATTGTCCCCAGCCTGGCAAACGCTCGTGGCTTTATTTGACCTCCTGGAGACAAAAAGCCTCGGGGCAAGTGGCTCCTTGTCTGCCAGGAGAGCAGGGAGCAAATCCCTGCAGGCACCAAGCACCCCGGGGCCTTTCAGACTGTCCCCATGGGAGGAGTGGCCCTGGCCGGGTGCCGAGGTGGCTCCAGCACGGCTGATCGGCCTCAGGGTGTGCCGGAGGATTCCAGGGAAGCCTCGGGGCACTCTAGAAACCAGGTGAGCGGAGGGAAGCGCATTCCTGCCCGGCTACCTCGGCACAGGCATCAATCGTGGCTGATCCATGGGATATCCAGTGGGATGGGCTGATTCAGCCTCCTGGAAGCCCCCGGTGCTCTGGGGAGAGGGACAGAGGGACAAACCCCTTCGGGACACCTCGCAGGTCCCATGGGGGTGCAGCGTGAGGCAGCAGCAGAGCAGGGTCCGGCTGCATGGGGACTCTGGTGCCACCCTGCTCGATGGGGAAGGTCCCACCTGGCCACACCGGCCCCGCCAGGGCGGTGCCTGCAAGTTCCTGTAGGTTGGAGATAGCGATGAGCTGTTGCAAAACTATTACTAAGGCAAAATCATTTCAAAAGTGGGTTGCAATTGTGTAATCCGGGACTCTCAGCCCTGCTTGCTGGCGGGCCCACAGCCGGGGGACAGTGCGGGGTCCCTGGCCTTGCTGCCAGCCTGCAGTGCCCTGCAGGGATGGGACATCACCTGGAAGGAGTTTCCTGTGGAGGAATGCGTCTGTGCCGATCTCCCTGCGGGATCTGACCTGCCTTTTGTTGTTGGAGCCGAGCGTGTGTGTGCATGTGCAGCCAGAGCCTCTCCGGAGCTGTTTGCCAGACTCACCCAGTTACTGGGAACCAAACCAGCCACCCTTCCCCTCCCCTGCTCACACAAACCTGCGTGTGCAGGAGGGCTCAGGCTGGGAAGGAGCTTCTCCGATCCCATCTGGACACCTTCCTCTGGCTCTCCCACCTGGACAGGTACCTGCCGGGGCACAGGGTACTCTGGGGCTGCCAGGGTGGAGGGGGGACAGCCCTGCGGGTAAGGGGGGCAGGTGGGAGCTGTGCTAAGGTGTAACGGGGTACAGGAGGCTGCTGAGACTGTGGAGTCAGAGGTGGGGATCCCAACAGCACACGGTGCCACATCGGGACCCCACAGGCCATGCTGGGGGTGATGAAGGGGGATGGCACAGCGTGGCACCCCGAGGAGCAGCAATGGTCACCCCATGGCCATCTCTGTCCCGCTCCCAAAAGGGGCAGAGACCCCTTGAGAAAAGTGTTTTTGCTGAGTTTGCAGCCCAGGTGGGAGCAGGGCGCTGCCGGGTCCAACGCCCTGCGCCCACACGGGGCAGGACCTGTGACGCAGTGGGTTGGCATCCCGGGGGCTGGCAAAGGTGCCGGGCTCTGCGGGAGGCAAACGGGCACTGCCGGCACAGCTGAGCACTCCTGAGCGCTGCCCCTGCTCTGCCTGGCTGCCATCCAGCACTGGGCAGCCCGTGGGGGCTCACTGAGTGCTGGACTCACGCCCTGCCACAGGGATTGGCACAGAGATTGGCACAGAGCTTGGCACGGAGATCACAGCCCCTTCCTGCCCCACTGAGGGTCCATGAGTGGAGCCAGCGCTGGGCTGAAGCGGGCACACAGGTGCTGGGCAGGTGGGTTATGGGCAGGTGGGTGCTGGGTTGGTGTCACTGGCACCAGGGATGGGATTGTGGGTGAATTGGCAGGCTGGCACTGGGGGCATGCACAGTGTCCAGGTTCCATCAGCACCAGCTTTCAGGGGCAAACAGCAGCTTCCCTCTCCCAGTTTTAAATCCAAGGGTTGGGTGGGAACGCAGTGATTGCTCCCCACCCTGATTCCCGGCCAAGGGAGGAAGATCTGGTTTCAGATGGGGTGGTGAGTGAAGGTGTGTGGGCATGGGCAGAGGCACAGCCCTGGCACTTGGCACATGGGACCCCAGGGACCCCAGCCTGGGGCCACTCAGCCCAGCCACCCTTCCTGGTGCGTCCCTGGGCCAGAAGTGTGGGAGCACAGCCACAGCTTTGAGGTTTACTGTGGCGTGGCCCTGGCCGAGGACAGGCTCCCAGAGTGTTCCATGGGCTCCGGGCAGTGCTCCAGGTTCTGTTCCACCCCACAGCCCTGGGACACCACAGTGCAGTGGATGAGAGGACCCTGATCACCACCCTGCCATCGTGCCCTGGCTATGCCCCGTGCTGGACACTCCCCACCCCACAGCCCCCGGTGAGCGGGGAAGGAGCCTGAGCCTCCTCCAGGTACGTCTTGGAAGGCACTGGGTGGGCAAGAGGCAGCAGCAATTCCTTAAAAGTGTTCTGTGAATCCTTTTGCCAGGGCAGACACCTTCACAGCCCAGAGGGTTGTGAAAACCACCTGGGTTTGTTAATCCAGGTGCAGTAAAGCTCCGGGTCAGGCTTAGCACGTCTCCCTCCTCACACAGGGCAGCCCCAGGCTGAGCTGCAGAGCCGGTTTGGTCGTCAGCACCTCCGGCGTTGCTGCCGGAGCAGGAGCAGAGCCCTGGCCAGGGTGACATGCTGGTGACACACACAGACTGTGACACACACAGACTGTGACACACACAGACTGTGACACACACAGACTCTCACTTTCTGCAGCCCCACTGTCACCTGTGTTTGGGCTGCCTCAGGTATTACCTGTGAGACAGAAAACAGGTCCCTGGCATGTCCCAGCACCTCAGCGCTGCAGGAGCAGCCATTTCCCCTTTGGCTGCCTCGGGTGTCACCTGTGAGACAGAAAAAAGGTCCCTGGCATGTCCCAGCACACCAGCTGGGACAGGAGCAGCCATTTCCACTTTGGCTGGTGATCCTGGCCTGCTCCAGCAGACCGTGCTGCCAGTTTGCACCAGCACACACAATCAGGCACGGAGGCGGTGGCAGGGACTTGGCCGGGTGGCTCATCCCTGACAGAAAAGGCTCTGTCAGAAGGAAGTGCAGAGAGATTGAGTCACCTCTGTCACCAGGAGTGTGAGGATGGGCTTTACTGTCTGCAAGGGTGAAGAGCCCTATCCTAGATGAGTGTAATGTGGTGGGGGAGAGGGATCAGAGGTCAGTGAGAGTTAGTGCAGCGAGAGATGTGCAGCCCCAGTGGTGCCTCCATTGCTCCTTCCGCCTCTCCAGGTTGGGTGACTCTGGTCTCCCTCAGCTGCCATGGATTGGAAAACGCTGCAGGCGCTGCTCAGCGGGGTCAACAAGTACTCCACAGCCTTCAGCCGCATCTGGCTCTCCATGGTCTTTGTTTTCCGTGTGCTGGTCTATGTGGTGGCAGCCGAGAAGGTCTGGGGTGATGAGCAGAAGGACTTTGACTGCAACACGCGGCAGCCGGGCTGCACCAACGTGTGCTATGACCACTTCTTCCCCATCTCCCACATCCGCCTCTGGGCCCTGCAGCTCATCTTTGTCACTTGTCCTTCCCTCCTGGTCATCATGCACGTGGCCTACCGGGAGGACCGCGAGAGGAAGAACCGGGAGAAGAATGGAGAGAATTGCCCCAAGCTCTACAGCAACACGGGCAAGAAGCACGGCGGGCTGTGGTGGACCTACCTGTTCAGCCTCTTCTTCAAGCTCATCATAGAGATCCTGTTCCTCTACCTCCTCCACAAGATGTGGGACAGCTTCGATTTGCCACGGCTGGTCAAGTGCACCAACGTGGATCCCTGTCCCAACACCGTGGACTGCTACATCGCTCGGCCAACCGAGAAAAGGGTCTTCACCTATTTCATGGTCGGAGCCTCCTCCATCTGCATCGTCCTCACTGTCTGTGAGATCTTCTACCTCATCTTCAAGCGAGTTGTCCAGAGGACAAGGAAGTGGAGGAAATCCACCAAGCGCTCCGTCAGCTACAGCAAGGCCTCCACCTGCCACTGCCACGTCAAGTCAGAGGAGAAGGACAGCAAGTCCCAGCCTAGGTGTGTGGCAGCCCTGACTGCTCTCTGAGGGGTGCTGGGAAGGGTGGTGGGGGAAGAAGTGTCCTGGTATGTGCCAGGGATGGTTGGCACCATGAGTGACCACCAGACTCTTCAACCAGGACCTCGGCGGCTGTCAGGGGAGGGGGACACATCCATGGGAACTTTCCTGCTTGGGACCACAGGCACATCCCTGGCTGTCCTAGTGGTGTGGACACGCTCGGTGGCAGGTGGGTGCTGGCTGCCTGTGACCATGACTGAGGGTGTCTGTTCTTCCCACAGAGGAGAAGAGCTGTGACCTCACCCATCCCAGCCGGTTCACATTCCCCTCAACTTGGCTTTTCCAGCCTGGCAAATCCCTGAACCCTCAAGAGTCAACCTGTGTGAAAACTGACTAAACCCAACAAAGTAATGTCCCTGGAGAGAGACCCACGGGTGCCTGAGCAGACACAGGTAAGGCAAGGGCAGCCCTGGAGCTCTGCAGGTGGCAGTGCCACAAGCATGGACATCACAGCAGCTCACAGATCCTCCGTGTCCAGAGCTTCTCCTGGGTCCTGCTGCTCCCATGCTGGGTGTGAGTGCCCCCAGCTGGTGCCCAGCCAGAGCTGGTGTCACCCAGTGTGTGCCAATCCTCCCAGCTCACCGTGCCTCACTCATGCACTGCTTTCTTTTTTACCAAGCAACCAAAGGAATTCTGGGCTCCGTGGCCAGAGCTCTCTTCATGCACCCGAAGTAGTGACAGAGAACCAGGGCTCCAGTCTGTTGGCAACTGTTCTGCTGGCCCAGTTTGCCCAGTTTGCTATTTCTCCCCCTTGGCTCACACAAGCACCAAGCCGTGTCTTGCCCAAAAGCCTTTGCTGGCTCTGCTGCTTCCCTTGGTGCCTCTGTGTCCCCCCTCATCTCAGATGCACATCACACCCAGCACAAGCTATGGATCCAAAAGTCCAATAAATGTCATTTTTGGAGACACCAAGATCTGCTCTGCACGCTGGAAATTGGGGGAGTGGTGAGGGCAGAAGACATGGATCTGCAGAGGCTCCTCAGGAGCCTGCAGCCAGGTCCTTCTCAGCCGCCTGAGCTGGGCATTGGTCGAGCCCACAGCCGAGCTCACGTCCGCCCGTTCCGCCTCTCCCAGCTTGTCACGCGTCGTTAAACTTCAATTCAGCAGAACCTCACGCTGGCCCCCAAGGAAATCAAGGAGGGATGAGCATCAATTATTTACTAAACCTTGATAAATATTACAATAAATAGAAATTATTTCCATTTAATCTCTCCTTAAGCAGCACTAGCGGAGGGTTGGCTGTTCCCAGCCCCGCTCAGCCTGCCTGCGTTTCGTGTCGGGGTGTGCTGTGACCCCCGACAGCAAAGCTCCGTCTGGAACCTGCGCGGGACTTCCCGGCCGGGCTCCGGTGGGGCTCAGCCCGAGAACGGACGGGATACGAGATCACAGCCGGGCTCCGGTGGGGCTCAGCCCGAGAACGGACGGGATACGAGATCACAGCCGGGCTCCGGTGGGGCTCAGCCCGAGAACGGACGG
>VZSJ01004396.1:22770-33101 GCA_013398405.1 Pheucticus melanocephalus
ACAGGGTGTGAGGTTGGGATGGAGCTTAAATGGGGTTTTTTTGGGGGATTTTATACCAAAACCTGAGGAATGTCATCTCTTCACATGGGTCAGGCACCTGCTGGAGGGCGCCCATGGGAGGGGATCTGGGGGAAGAGTCCTCCTGGTGATGCCTCAGGTTTTTTATTTATTTTTATTTATTTTTATTTTTATTTTTATTTTTAGTTTTAGTTTTAGTTTTAGTTTTAGTTTTATTTTATTTTTATTTTTATTTTTATTTTTATTTTTATTTTTATTTTTATTTTTATTTTTATTTTTGCTTTTCTATTTTTCAGGTTCTGTGCTGCTTTAGTGAGTGGCTCTGGGTTCACATCAGGGGATGCTGAGCTCTGTGCACAGAGCAGGGAGACAAAACAATTCCTGCTCCAGCTGGGCACCAAGGACAAATGATCCAAATCTCAGCCCAGGAGCACAAACACCGTGGGCTGGAGAGAGAAAAACAAGCAGGGTGGGACTGGATGGGCTAAAGCTGCAATGGGACAATGAACTGCAAGATGCAAATGGAGCAGAACTGATCCAAGGGAGAGACCCCGTGCCTGGCCGTGCATTTTGGGGCCATTTTGGTTGATCTTGGGTGCAGCCCTGGCTGGGCTCTTGTGCTGCCCAAGGTGGATCCATGGAGGAGATGCTTTGAATAAATCCCTGCTTTATTCTGTAACTCTGTCCAGCCTCTGCTCCAGCTCAGCCTTCTCAAGGCATCCCTGGCACCAGCCCATCCCTGGGCTGAGCTTGGGGAGCTCTGCCTTTGCTCATTGATCCCTCCAGCAGCCCCATTTCCATTTAAAATTGAATTTTCATTTGCCCTGTTGGCTCATTCTTTGGTTTGAACCAAAGGATGCCTCAGGACCTGGCTGGGACAGAGTTTGCATTTTTCCCAATGTTTTTCCTGCCCCACTTTGGCTGCCAAACCCACACAGAGCCTCACCCTCATCAATTCCCACTTTTCTATAAAACTCTAAACCAAAAACTTTGGTTGGGACATCCCCAGTGCTGCAGCATCCCTCAGCAGTTTGGTGAAATGTGACAGGGCTGCTGGTGAAACTCAGAGAGAAATTATTTGTTTGGTTATTTGGGACAACAGAGAATAGATAAGATCAGCCCCTATGGAACTTTTTTACAGGAGTTACTGATTAAAAATGTTTTTCCTGTCACATCTTTCCATGCCCTCCACAACAATGAATGAATTTGTAGTCACATGAGGGAACGTGACCTTGGCTCTCTGTTTTCATTGATTAAATTAAAAAAAAAAAAAAAGTGTTTTGACAACTCTTTCTGCACCTGCAGGTACACAATGAGAATGAAACAAATGTGGAAATTAATAAATTACATTTAATAAATGTCATCTGGTTAACCCAGGGGTGAGGGAGGGGCAGGGATGGGACCCTGCTCCATGAATAAAATGTACAGGGAGAATTCCAGGGAACTATTGCTGACATGTTCTGGTGACCCCAAAATTGTTCAATTAAATGGGCCCAGCAGGGACTGAAATTACAGAAGAGATCAGTAATAACGTGGGCAGTGCATGCAGAGACTGATTCTGAATAAAATGCTCTTTTTGAAGCTGTCATGGCACCTGGGAAGGTTCCTCTGGAGAAAGAATTGTGGACACAGGAAGGTTTTGGCTCTGTAAATTTACAGCTCATGGTGTGGATTCATCAATTTTGGTTGCAAGGGAGCAAAAAGCAGAGGGGGCTCACAGCCAGCCCATGGTGCTCAGGCCCTCAGCTGATTGAATTTTGAATTTCTTTACCAATGAACGTTTCACGTCCTCATGGTGAATTTTTCCTGAATCTAACTGGGATTTCCCTGGCTCCAACATGTTCTCCTTTACAACAGAGGGTCCAGCTCTGTTTCTCTGCCACCCTTTGAAGGAGCTGAAGAGGAAATTAAAGCCCAGCAATTAAAACACAACATTAAATTAAATTAAATTTTTAAATTAAGAAAAACAATTAAAAGTCCTCCTGAACAGCAAAATTTACCTTCTAAACCCTCCTGGTGCTCCTCTTCACTGGCTGTGGATAAACATATCTGCATTTATTTAAAATAATAAATTTAATTTAAATTATTAATTCAAATGAATTGATTAAAATGAAAATTATTTTAAAATAATCAAATTATTTAAAATAATATTGAAAATAAATCAATAGTGGCAGTGGCTCTGGCAGGCACCTGACCCAAAAATTCCTGAGGGCAGTGGATGGACCACAAGGAGCACCTGGATCTGTCCAGCACTCCCTGGGATGGGATCCCTCTGGAAAAGGGCTCTGGGTGGGTGAGCCTTGCTCTGGGTCACCAAATTTAATTTAGGGCATGACCACAACCTAAAAAACCCAAGACTCCAACATCAACCTTCTCTAAATTCCACATATTCCAGCCAGGTGAGAGAAATCCAACATCTCCTGGCCCTGCAATATTCCCAATTCCAGCAGCTCTGGGGCACTGGGGCAGCCGGGCAGGGAAAGTTTGCAGTGGAAAATTTTGGGTTATTTATTTATTTATTTATTTATTTTCCAGGGAGAGCAGCACGTGTCCTGGAATGTGAGGAATGTCCCTGTGTGGATTTCCACCCAGTGTCACTCTGGAGCATGGCCAGGGTGGAACAGATCTGGAATAAATTTCCTGAGTCCCTCAGGGCCGTTGGGTGAGGTCCCCTCCAAGAGTCAGGAGATAAAATCAGAGCAGGGCTGGAGGGGATGCACAGAACCTCTCCATCCAGGTGGGTTTTCACTGCCTGGAATTGCCAAGAAATGGAAATTCCTCCTCATTGTGGAAGGGGTTTCAACTGACACGGGTCAAGATTGAAATTGTTTGAGTGGGTTCCCCCACAGAAAGGAAAAATCAGGCTCTAAAAACCCAGAGACAGCCAGAAAAACTCACTATTTCAGTACATTGCATCCACTCTGAGGTGGGACTTTTATTTTCCTTGATGGAAGTCAAACTCCCATTTCTAAGAGTTCTACACATGGTGGAGAATTCATTCAGGACACTGAGAACAATGTAAGACCTGGGGAACATTTGAAAACTTCCCACCAGCCCTGCTGTCAATTTATTTTACAAATGAAGCAGATTTGCCACATTTCCTGATGGTTTCATCGTTATAAACCCCTTGCTTGATAAAATTTAGACATTTTGGAGGGCCTCATCTGAAGAAATGTCATGTTTTCTCCAACATTGGAGCTGAAGGAACAGAAGGAAATCTGGAATCTCCCAGATCACTCAGCACCCTCCAGGGCTGGAGCTTTAATTGGGATTTTAGAGGGCAGAGGGGGGATTTTGGGCACCACTCAGTGCCCAGTGAATCATCTGCCCCCAAAGAACCTTGCAAGGGCAGTGGTGGATCAAAGAGATTCCAAAATGAGGAAAACTCTGTGAGAGCATTGCCATGGCTGTGGGTGAGAGGAGAGTTGTCCCTCAAACATGGAATTAATGAAGCTCTGGGCTGGGAGTGCTCTGCTCCAGAGCTGCCCCAAAACCAGTCAGAGAAACTGGGAAAAAAGCTCTGGGTGCCTGCCTGGCCATGGCCAAAATGCTGAAAAAACCCCAATTTTATTGTTGTTTCATTGGTTTCATGTGAATTGTTTTGACTTCTTTAATCTCGTTGAGTTAAAGGAAGATAAATTTATTTGAAATATTAACTAATGCAAGAAATAATAGTGCAATACTTATCAAATAACAGTGGAATGATCACCAAATAATAGTGGAATAATCATCAAATAATAGTGGAAAAATCACCAAAAAGTAGTGGAATAATCATCAAATAATAATGGAATAATCATCAAATAATAGGGGAATAATCACTAAATAATAGTGGAAAAATCACCAAAGAATAGGGGAATAATAATCAAATAATAATGGAAAAATCATCAAATAATAGTGGAAAAATCACCAAATAATAGTGGAAAAATCACCAAAAAGTAGTGGAATAATCATCAAATAATAGTGGAAAATCACCAAAAAGTAGTGGAATAATCATCAAATAATAGTGGAATAGTCACTAAATAATAGTGGAAAAATCACCAAAAAGTAGTGGAATAATCATCAAATAATAGTGGAATAATCATCAAAAATAGTGGAATAATCACTAAATAATAGTGGAAAAATCACCAAATAATAGTGGAATAATCATCAAATAATAGTGGAATAATCATCAAGCTCCTGGCTGCTGCTGATTCCCTGATCAGGAGTTAAAATTCCTCCTTTTCATCCCTGGTTCTTGGCCTTTGGAGAACAAAAGTGGCAAACCAGAGGGGACACAAGTGCAACACCATCCCTGGGCACTGCAGAGCCCATCAGCAGGATATTGCAAAGTAATTATTGATAGGAATGCACGAATTAATTCAAGCATTAATTCCTGGAGAGAGGAAATAGATGCACAGAGAATTGGGTGATGCCTCACCAGATCCTTCACAGTGATGGAGAAAGGCAGAAGTTAAAGCCAAAATTAATTCTCCATGTTCCTGTCCTTGCTTTGTCACATCTTTTGCAGCTGTGCCAGCTCAGGGAATTGCTGGGTGAGGGGCTCTGGGATCTCTGTACCCATTACACTCTTTAAGCACCCTAAAATCAGCCAGAATTTCCCAATTTGAGCTCTAAAAACCACACGAACCCAAACGCCAACAGAAAACTTTTATTTTTAAATCCTTAATATTTGAATCCTCCTTCCTTGTGAGGACACTTGGTTTTGGAGGGTTCAGTTTCCAAATATCCAGAAAAGCTCTGCCTGCAGGTGGGATTCCATCCCCTGCTCTGCTTTCTTCCTGCATGGAATTCCATCCCAACTGACAATTCCAATTCTGCTGGAATTGTCTCCAGCAATTTCAGCATTTGCTGACAGAGGAGAGGGGTTTGATCCCAGACACAAAAGCATTTCAGGCTCCCCAGGAGCTCGTAAAGTTCCACTGCAGCTCCATTGACTCGGAGCCCGTGGGTTCCCACAGAGAAAACACAAAGCAGCAGCAAATTTGTGGATCCCAAAAAAAGAGCCGGCCCCTGGCCTGGAATATTGAGAATAAATGGTCTCAGCTCTGCTCTGCTGGCTGGGTTCTAGTAGGAGTTGAAATTTTATCCTTCCTGCATCTGAAGAGGGATTAATTATTTTGAATATTTTAAGAAAACAAATTTAAAAAGTCTCCAGCGGGTTCTGGAAAAAAATGAAGGAAAAACTGCTGGAAGTTGGACTCTCTGGGATGTGCAATGCAGAGGGCAGAGACACCAAGTTTTATTTTCTGACTTGTGGTGGCATCTTCTCTCAGGCTGGACCCAGCATTAACTCTGCCTTTGTTACATCCATAAACTTGAAAACGGGTAGTTTTAGTGGGGTTTTGTCACAGTCATGTTTTCTGGAAAAATCCCCTTGCCCAGGATTCTTCTCCTGGGAAGATGAGAAGCCTCAGAGAAAAAAGGAAAACAAAAATTTTCTCATTTGCTTCTCCTGTGTTTTGCTGCTTTGGAATGAGTTTGGAGATTGTTCACCCACAGGTGATTGCTTATTGGTTTTATGTGAATTATTTTGACTTATTGACCAATCAGGGCCAAGCTGTGTCAGGACTCTGGAAAGAGTCACAAGATTCATTATTATCTTTTTAGCCTTCTGTAAGTATTCTTTCTGTATTCTTTAGTATAGTTTAGTATAGTATTATTTAATATAATAAGAGTATAATTAAATAATAAATAAAAATAACAAATGAATAAATAACAAATAAATAAATAAACAATCAAACAAATAATTTACTAAATAAATAAATAAATTCTGAGAACATGGAGTCAGATTCACCATTCCTCCCTGCCATGGGGCACCCCACAAATACAACAGGATTTTGTTCATAAGACTTTAGGAATGTCACTATTGGGGATCTCAGAATTAACTGAGGATTTCAGCTCTGCCTGATGCTCTTGGGATATATCAAAAGTGGGGAAAAAAGAACAGAGATGATACCACACAATCCTAATGCAGGCATTGATAAAATATCAGCCAAAATGTGGGGCTTGAGAGGCTTTGGCAGGGATGGGGAGGAAAAAGGAACAGCAAAACCCTGTTTCATACCAATTATCTGCCCAGAGCAAAGATTTGTGCAGATTCACACATGTAACACCTAGATATGTAACAGGCATCTCCTGGTGGCATTCCTGGGCTCTTCCAGGGGACAACCATTGGTCATTTCTGCCCATTCTTGTGAATTCAGTCTGTGTCTGGTGGCTCTGGGCCAGCACATTCCTGCAGCAGGAGCCTTCCTTGGCTCTCGTGGGAGCTGTGCCTTCATTCTCTTCCACATCAGTGGGGCATTTCAGAGCAGCCCCAAGTGTGAGGCAGAAAAGCTAGGATTAGAGGTGCTCCTCAGAACAAAGCATACCACACGTGCCAGAGGAAATCTCCAGAGGCCAAGGAGTCAGCAGAGAGACAGAGGGACAGAGGGACAGGCTGGTGCTGCCTTTGGGGAGTTAATCCCAGTTATTTGATGAGCATGGACACAAGAATGGGTTGGAGCTGGTCCTGGGACCCCACCTGGGGCTCTGCACCCTGTCCTGGGGTCCCAGCATGGGAGGGATGTGGAGGTGTTGGAACAAGTGCAGAGGATGATCAGAGATGGAGGAAGGCTGGGAGAGCTGGGATTGATCAACCTGGAGAGGAGAAGCTTTGGGGTGACCTCAGTGTGGCCCTGCAGGGCCTGAAGGAGCCACAGGAAAGGTGGAGAGAGACTCTGTACAAGGGATGGAGGGACAGGACACAGGGAATGGCTTCAAACTGACCTAGAGCAGGGTTAGGTGGGATTTTGGGGAGGAATCCTGCTTTGCAAGGGTGGAGAGGGGCTGGGATGGAATTCCCAGAGCAGCTGTGGCTGTCCCTGGATCCCTGGAGTGCCCAGTGCCGGGTTGGATGTACTGTGAGCACCCTGGGACAGTGGAAGGTGTCCCTGCCATGGCAGGGGTGGCACTGGATGGGCTTTGGGGTTCTTTCCAACCCAACCCATTCCATCATTTCTGTGACAAACCGTCTCCCACCCTGAATAAGCCATATCTGCCAAACCAGCAGTCTCTGTGCTCCCAGTGCTCCCAGCAGAAAGGAGTTTCCAACTCCTCCTGCCCAGGTTACTGGCAGCTGCCTGATATCCAGCCTCATTTTAATGCCATCTTCCTTCTCCTGACTCTTCCTCTGTGGAAACCTCCCTTGTGGGTCCCCCTGATGAGGAAACCCCTAAAAAGTTCTGTGCCAGGAATGGCAGACAGATGGGACTCTTGGTTTTTTTGGGCTTCAGGTTGTTTATTTTTCTCACCATCTCCATCTCAGACTTAGGGTACAAAGAGAGGGCACCAAAAGTCACCAGACACACAGGTTCAAGATCTTCTAAAGCTATTTTGTCCAATTAACTCTTAGAACATGTTTTATTTCTACCTTTCTACCAATAACTATTTGTCTGTCCAACATCTGCATTGTGGCTCTGTCTAACCAATCACCCTGTGCCACCAACACTGCAGAAAATGGAGCAGATGAAGAACAAGAAGGAGATCAGACAATGCCCAAAATCCTCCATCTTGTCTCCTATCCACCTCCACACTAAAAACCCAAAACTGTACGTTTGTCACCCTGTGATAAACTCTATCACTGTCCATTTCACACACTTGTAGCTTCCAATTCATCCCAAAATCCTGGAAGCTTTCTCCATGGATGAAGGTTAAAAGTAGAGTTCTCCTGAGGGTCAGGACTTCTCAGGACAGGTGGAGAAATATTTTTTTTTTGTTAAAATCAGGATTAAATGTGGGAGATGAGAGATCTCTGCAGCCAGGTCTTGGAACTTGGGGTTTATTGCAAAGGGCCTGGGTGCAGGGCCCTGCTGGGAGCTGCCAGCCACAGCTCAGAGCAGTAAAGAGAGAAGAGAGGAGGAGAGAGTGGTAGAAAGAAGGTAAGAGCATGGTAAAAAGGATGAGAGAGAGAGAGAGAGTAAAGGAGGGTAAGAGAGCGAGGTTCCCGTTACAATACAATAAATCTTCTTCTGTGTTGAATATTCTAATTCTCTCTAACCAATCTAGTACAAGATACAAATCCTATTGCATTTACACACAGCCTATAAGAATCATTAAACCACCATGTTACATTTTAAACCCTAAAAACTCCTCTTTGGGCCCCTTCTGCCAAGCTGTAGGGTCTGCTCTGACCCTTGGACCTGTCTGCAAGCAGAGGGTGTTGTTCCATCAAAAGGGGATTAGCTTCACTGGCCACACCATTGTTTTCCAGTTGTTCAGTACCTGAGGGATCTCAAAGCTTGCTTTCATTTCAATCTCACTCAGAGTTTCCATAGTCTCAAAATCTTTTGCCAGCAATGATATTTATAAGGCTTTCCTGTTTCATCTTCCCTAAGAAATTATCCTACAAAACCATGGAATTTCAGCCACGCCCTCCCACCAAAGGCAGAGAGCTCCGAGTGTGGAGCTGAATCAGTTAAACACAACCCCCATCTGACAGGAGGGAAATCACCTGCTCTGATGGAAACGGGAATTTTGGGAGGCAGGAGGGAATGAGGTGTGCTGGGTGCACCAAGAGTGCTGAGCAGAGTCTGCTGAGAGCCTGGGCATGTTAATGATGTGCTAATCATCAGCAGTGGAATTTTATTGCTTCCTTAAGAGGGGACGGATTTCAGCACAGTCATCTCCAAACCCCTGCAAGTGCCTGTCAGAGTGGGAGCTGTGCTTCAATTTTCTTTTCTGAAAATAATCCTGAATATCTCCACTCTGTCTGGTGTGCACTCCCTCACCTTAGTCAGTCACAGGCATATCTGACAGTGCAGATATCAGCAATAAATTACTGATATTACTCAGAGGTCCAGCTCTAAAGGCAGCAAATAACCAAAATTTTGCTTCTCAGGAGAAATTTGGGACACTGTCTCTCTTCTCTTTTGCCATTCTTTTGATGATCTGCAAAAATAGCACAAAAGTTCTTAAATAATCTACATAATTTTGTTAATTTTTCCCTTTAAAATATCAGAAATCTGCTTTCTTTTTGCTTTTGTTGATGCATTTCTTGAGAAAAGCCCAGGCTTCGTTTTCTGAGCTGATGAACTGACAATTAACCCAAATTAGTTCAGACATTTGTAAGGACTAATTGAGCCACCCACAAGCATTTGTTTCAGGCCACCACCATTTGTTCAACACAGAGCAAAAAAATCAAATCTGGCCCTTCTTGGGGCCAGTTTTTCATAGAAAAGAAGTTTTTCATGGAAAGAGTGAGAAAGTTCTGGAATGTTCTGCCCAGGGAGGTGGTGGAGTCCCCATCCCTGGGGGTGTTTAACAAAGCCTGGATGTGGCACTGGGGGCCAGGGTTTGGGTGAGGGGTTGGGGCTGGGTTGGGCTCGATGGTCTTTGAGGTCTCTGATAACCTGGGGATTCTGGGATTCTGTGATTCTGTGAATTCTGTGAATTCTGGAATTCTGTGATTGATTCTGTGGATTCTGTGATTCTGTGAATTCTGTAAATTCTGTGATTCCGTGAATTCAGTGAATTCAGTGAATTCAGTGAATTCTGTGATTCTGTGGATTCTGTCAGTTCTGTGATTCTGTGGATTCTGTGAATTCTCTGAATTCTGTCAGTTCTGTGATTCTGTGTATTCTGTGAATTCCATGAATTCTGTGGATTCTGTGGTTCTGTGATTCTGTGCATTCTGTGGATTCTGTAAATTCTGTAAATTCTGTGATTCAGAGGCAGCAGCTCCTCACTGCAGAAGATGCACAGCTTAGGGCTGCTTGGAAGAGTTTTGGGAGTCATTACTTCCTCGCAGAACCCAAAATTGTTTCATCTTGGCCACGTCAAGCTTTTGGTGAATCAAAGTCTGGATTCCAATGGAACCATGCCTGGATTCAGGAGGGGCTTCTGAGGAGCTGAGGGCTTCCAGCACTCCCAGCCCTGCTGCTGCCAAGCTCACCCTGATTTGAAAGCCTGAGGAACACGGGTGGTGCTGGAGAACCGGAGGAGAAAACACAGCAAAGGCATAGAAAGAATTCTGAACAATCCTGACTCAATTTGGGCCCCTCTCAAATATCAGCTTCCCCTCCAGTGATCCCTGTGATGCTTCATCTGTTCTCCAGCCATCCATTGTCTCCTGGAGGCTGCTCCTGCCAAAGCAGCACCCAGCAGCTCCTCGGACACGGCTGCAGGGCTGGGACCAAGCTCAGGAGGTGCCACAGACCCTGATGAGGTCCCAGGGGAGCTCAGTGCTCCTGGAGGTGGCCACAGGACTGCACAGCTTCAGGCTCATGCGTCACCCTGGTTTTTTAAGATTTTCTAAGCCTTCTGATGTTGACATT
>VZSJ01004398.1:0-15155 GCA_013398405.1 Pheucticus melanocephalus
GGATGCCTGAAGGATTTATTTATGGAACCATTTCAGTTGGAAAAGACTTTTAAGATCATTGAATTCAACCATCATCACTTCAGGAGCTGAGGAGGGGATGGAGCAGCATCCCCTGCACCCCAAAAGAGCCTGGGGAAGGAGAGGAATGGTGCCAGAGCTGGCCCTGGGTGCTGAATAAATCCACTGTAAGGAGACCTTGGAGCAGCTTTTTAGTGTCCAAAAGTGCCCATGAAAGAGCTGGGGAGGGACTTTTGATAAAGCCATGTAGTGACAGGACAAGGGGAATGGCTGTAAGGTGAAGGAGGGCAGATTTAGATGAGAAATTTCAAATTAAAAAGGAATTGCTGGCTATGAGGGCAGTGAGGGACTGGCACAGGGTGCCCAGAGCAGCCCCTGGATCCCTGGCAGTGCCCAAGGCCAGGCTGGACAGGGCTGGGAGCAGCCTGGGACAGTGGAAGGTGTCCCAGCCATGGCAGGGGTGGGATGGGATGATCTTTAAGCTCCCCTCCAACCCAAACCAATCTATAACGGGAATACAAGACCTAAATCACTCTCTACACCTCCTGAAAGGTGCCTGTGCTCAGCTGGGGCTGGGCTCTTTCTCCAGGAACTGACAGAACCAGAGCACACAGCCTCAAGCTGCACCAAGGGAAATACAGGTTGGATATCAGGAAAAAAATATAGGTTGGATATTAGGAAAAAAAGGATCATTCTTTCAGTTTTTTACACAAAGAGTGATGAAGTTCTGGCATGGCTGCCCGGGGAGGTGGTGCAGTCCCCATCCCTGGGGGTGTTTAACAAAGCCTGGATGTGGCACTGGGTGCCAGGGTTCAGTTGAGGGGTTGGGGCTGGGTTGGACTCGATGAGCTTGGAGGTCTCTTCCAACCCAGTGGCTCTGTGATTCTGGAATTCTGTGAATTCTGGGATCCTGTGAATTCTGTAAATACCCCATGAGAACCAACCATGCCAGTCCCACCTCTGATTCATGTGACCTGTTCTTAACAAATAAAACCAATAAAGTATAAATAATAAAATATAAATAATAAAGTGAAGGTAAAGGATGAAGACTTTGGGTGCCACATTTCCTCTCCTGGACCCTGCTGCTTTCTGCACCCTCTGCAGGTACCAGCAGAGCTCTGCAGCACCCCGTGCTGGTTTCTGGGAGCACAGGAATTCTGTGTGTGCTGTCAGCTTTTCATCAGCACAAATTGCCCAGAGCAGATGGCACACAGGGATCTGAGTGCAGTTCTCAGGAAGTGCAGGATGGTTTAATGAGAAGTGAATTATTCTTTCTCCAGGATGTTGCAGTGATAAATAAAATAATAACAAGTCCTGTTACTTGTGGTTTGGCAGCCCAGGACTTTTCTGTCTGTCTACCTTGTCTGGAAGTGCCATCTGCAGATTTCCTGGGAGCCTTTGTGTCTGGCTGTCATCACAAACCTGAAAATCACTCTGGGATTTATTCTGGCAGCAAACAATTCACCTTCCACCCTGCCCACATCTCTCTGCTCCCTTCTGGCCACTGAGGGAAAGCAGGAGACAAAATGTGCCAGCAAAGATGAGTTGTTGGTGATTTGAATCAGAGAATCAGGGAATATTCTGGCTTGGCAGGGACTTAAAAGGATCATCAAAGTCCAACTCCATCTTTTCTAAGTGTTCTTTTCTGATTATAGCTCCACTTCAAAGGAGACCTTGTGTAGACCTAAAATGCCAAGAGCTGACCCTGCCAGAACCATTAATAGAGAATTAAAATATCTCTGTCAATTCACCCACCTCTCTTCTGTAACCTCACCATTACTCAGAAAACCCTGGAGAGCTGCAAACCATAGCCCAGGGCACCAGGGACAGAAAAGAAACACTTTTGGAAAGTTAAGGGCCCAAATGTGGTGCAAGTGCCCCCTCTCCTGCCTGAGCATCTCCACCTGAACATCCCAAACCCAGCAGTGCTGCCCCAATGATTAATTGCAAATAATTTGGGGCTGGGGCAGGCAAGGAGCTGAAATTTACTGGGAGAATTTTTATTTTCCTGATCCCACGGTGCTGTTGCAACTGGAATCTCCTCCCAGGGAGGTTTTGGCTGCAACCCAGGCAGAGGCAGTGATGGGGAGAGGCAGGTGCTGCCTTTTTATAGCAGAGCTGCAGGGATGGGGGTGCTGAGGGCAGCTGGGGGGACACAGGAATAAATATTGATTTAATTTCCCTTCTTTCTGGCTCGTTGGATTAATCTGGCAGCTCTGACTCTTTATCTACTTTTTCTCCCAGATGTGAGAAAAATGATTTGCAAGCTCTGGGGTTTTGGGAAGGTTGGGAGGGTAATTGTAATTTGTTAATGGGAGTATGGAGTATTGGGAAAAAAAACCTTAAAAACCTGGTTTTTGGAGAATTTTAATATTTGAGGGGGTTTGTTGGTGGCTGAAGGAATAAACAGGTAAATTCTGTAACTCCCCTTGCATTTCTTTTGAACACAAATGAGCAGGTCCAATGTCCTTTAGTTTCTCATTTTTCCTTTTTCCTCTTAACTTGTACAAAGGCGAGGGAAAAGTTTAAATAATGGCAGGAGAAGGGAAATAAAAGACATCATAATCTTGTTTGGAGTCAAGGCTGAGAAAGCAGAAATGGCACTGCCCAAAATCTGGATGCTTTTAACCTTTTGATTTTGAAGTGACAGCAGAAACCCTCCTAAAATAGTTTATTAAGCAGGAAGTTTCACAAGAAACCAAGGAAAAAAGGCTCCCCCACCCCAAAAAACCCCTCAAAATGCCATTGTGTGCTGTCTCAGCATCCCCTGGTGTCCCCAGAGCTGGGACAGTGCCAGGAGGGAGAGCTGGCACTGAGGATTTGAGGATGCTGAGGGCACCATCAGGGCTGTGTGGCACTGCAGGGGGATGCTGGGGCTGTCTGGGGACCTTGGTGGGATTTTGGGGTGATGGGAGGGTGGAGATGCTGCTTTTGGGAGGGTGGAGTTGCTGCTTCAAGGGATCCAAAATGATGGTGAATTTCTGTTCTTGTGTTCTTCATCCTTGAGGATTTTTGTTATAAACCCAAGCTGGCCACCCCACTTTCCCAGTGAGATTTAAGTTGGATTAAAAGCTTTTTTGGCACTAGTTAAATGTGATAAGGCATCCCCTGGTGTCCCCAGGGCTGGCACTGAGGATTTGGGGATGCTGAGGGCACCATCAGGGCTGTGTGGCACTGCAGGGGGATGCTGGGGCTGTCTGGGGACCTTGGTGGGGTTTTGGGGTGAGGGCAGGGATGGGAGGGTGGAGTTGCTGCTTTTGGGAGGTGGAGATGCTGCTTCAAGGGATCCAAAATGATGGTGAATTGCTGTTCTTGTGCTCTTCATCCTTGATTTTTTTTTTTGTTATAAACCCAAGCTGGCCACCCCACTTTCCCAGTGAGATTTAGGTTGGATTAAAAGCTTTTTTTGGCACTAGTTGAACATGATAAGGCAGAGGGGGAGAAAGCATTATTTTAAAAATATTCCCCTACTCTTCCCAATCATGTGTGATGCTCACTGTGACACAATAATTTTCCAACACCACTTTTCAGTTAAATATAGAAGTGCATTTTCTGTTCCTTCCTTCTCTCTGTGAAACAATTGTGCAACTTTCTTTTTCCTTAACATAATTCTGCATTAAAATGAGCTCCAGGGACTAAAACCAGCCCTGTGTGTAGGACGGGAGCTGCCTCCTTTCCCTCTGGATATTCCCCTGGGATTTCACCCTTGTTTTAAGTGGGCTGGGGGTGTGTGGCTGTGCTGTGCTGTCCCCTCTGATGTCCCTGTGCTGTCCCCAGCAGGGAGCATGCAGAGTCCAGAGGGTGGATCAGACTCAGCAGCTTCTGTGGCTCTTCACCCGTCGGGCTCAGCGCAGGCACCAGTGGTGCAGGCAGTGCCAGCCTCACAGCAGGTAAGGCATGCACAGCTGGGGATGCTGTTACCATGGAGAAAAGCCCTGATTTCCCTGGAAGATGCATTTAAATCCCAGGTTTTGATAGTGGGGAGAAGGTTTTTAATCAGTTCCTTGAGGTACTGGGGACAACCTGTTGATAAAAGTGATGTCCTGTGAGTTTGAGCTCTGCCAAGCTTTAAAAGGTGGGATTTGGGGTTTGAGTCCCCAGGGGAGTCACTTTGTGCCAGCTGATTTTATTCCCAGGTTTTGATATAGGGGAGAGGGTTTTTAATCAGTTCCTTGAGGTACTGGGGACAACCTGTTGATAAAAGTGTTGTCCTGTGGGTTTGAGTGCTCCCAATCCACGTGCGAGCTTTGGGGTTTAATTTAGGTACCCAAGGGAGTCACTTTGATCTTAATCCCAGTTTTTGATAGTGAGGAGAGGGTTTTTAATCAGATCCTTGAGGTACTGGGGACAACCTGTTGGTAAAGGTGATGTTCTGTGGGTTTGAGCTCTGCCAAGCTTTAAAAGGTGGGGTTTGGGGTTTAATTTAGGTTCCCAAGGGTGTCACCTTGTGCCAGCTGATTTTAATCCCAGGTTTTGATAGTGGGGAGAGGGTTTTTAATCAGATCCTTGAGGTACTGGGTTCAACCTGTTGATAAAAGTGATGTCCTGTGGGTTTGAGTGCTCCCAATCCACATGCGAGCTTTGGGGTTTAATTTAGGTTCCCAAGGGTGTCACTTTGTGCCAGCTGATTTTAATCCCAGTTTTTGATAGTGGGGAGAGGGTTTTTAATCAGTTCCTTGAGGTACTGGGTTCAACCTGTTGATAAAAGTGATGTCCTGTAGGTTTGAGTGCTGCCAGTCCATGTGCAAGCTTTGGGGTTTAATTTAGGTACCCAAGGGAGTCACTTTGTGCCAATTGATCTTAATCCCAGTTTTTGATAGTGAGGAGAGGGTTTTTAATCAGTTCCTTGAGGAAGTGGGGACAACCTCTTAAAAGGTGATGTTCTGTGGGTTTGAGCTCTGCCAAGCTTTAAAAGGTGGGGTTTGCGGTTTAATTTAGGTTTCTAAGGAGGTCACTTTGTGCCAGTTGATTTTAATCCCAAGTTTTGATAGTGGGGAGAGGGCTTTTAATCATCTCCTTGAGGTACTGGGGACAACCTGTTGATAAAAATGTTCTCCTGTGGGTTTGAATGCTGCCAGTCCATGTGTAAGCTTTGGAGTTTGATTTAGGTGCCCAAGGGGGTCACTCTGTGCCAGCTGATTTTATTCCCAGGTTTTGATAGTGGAGAGAAGGTTTTTAATCAGCTCCTTGAGGTACTGGGTTCAACCTGTTGATAAAAATGTTCTCCTGTGTGTTTGAGTGCTACCAATCCCTGTTCAAGCTTTGGGGTTTAATTTAGGTGCCCAAGACACCTAAATCACTTTGTGTCAGCTGATTTTAATCCCAGGTTTTGATAGTGGGGAAAACATTTTTAATCAGATCCTTGACGTGGTGGGGACAACCTGTTGATAAAGCTGTTCTGTGGGTTTGAGCTCTGCCAAGTTTTAAAAGGTGGAGTTTGGGGTGCCCAAGGGAGTCACTTTAAGTCACTTTATGCCAGCTGATTTTAATCCCAGATTTTGGTAGTGGGGAGATTTTTAATCATCTCCTTGAGGTAGTGGGGACAGCCTGTTAATAAAGGTGTTGTCCTGTGGGTTTGAGCTCTGCCAAGCTTCCCAAGGTGGGGTTTGGGATGCCTAAGGAAGTCACTTTGTGCCAGCTGATTTTAACCCCAGGTTTTGATAATGGGGAGAGGTTTTTAATCAGTTCCTTGAGTTAGTGGGGACAGCCTGTTGATAAAAGTGATGTCCTTTGGGTTTGAGCTCTGCCAAGCTTTACAAGGTGGGGTTTGAGATCCCTCCCAACCCAAACCATCCCATGGTCTCTTCCTTGGGTAGGCAGATCCCAACATTTTAACTTAGAGAGGGGGATTTGTGATTAATGCCCATGAATATGCTGCATTTGGGAGGCCCCAACAGGAGACAAGTGATGAACAGGAACCACCCAGTGCAAAATGGGAAGGGTTAAGTGAAACTGCTTCATTTTTGTTCCTTTTTCTGCCTTTTGGGGAACTTGCAAAAGAAATTTCTGTCTCAGGAAGCTGGAGGGATGAGAGGATGGGTGGGTGTAACTCAGCTTCATCCTTCTCCAACTCCCAAGTGAGCAGCAGCAGCTGCCATTGGATGTTGATGGAAAGGAGCAATTAAAGATTGGGAATTGAAGGAATATTTGACTTTTCAGGAGTCATGGGGTTATCCAGAGTGCTGCTGTCACCTCCCAGCCTTCCCATCCATGGAGAGCCCTCCTTGCTGGTGTGGCAGGGCTGGGGACAGCAGTGCCAGGTGTCCCCAGCATCACAGAGTGGAATTGGCTGTGAACAAAGGTTGGAAAACCTTTGTGTTATGAAATCACCCATCCAGCCTCTGGAATGGAACTGCTTGGATTAAGGAAAATCCAGAGGATAGTGAAGACTGCTGGAGAGGAGGAGCATCCAGAGCCTTCCTTCTCACCAGCAGGACAAAGCAATCCCTGGGGATGAGCTGCTGCCAGCAGGAATGGTGTGAGGCTGAAACCCTTGTTGAGCACTGGTGCCCCTTTGGGTTTGAGCAGGATGGCCTCACCTTCCAGGTGGGGATGATTCCTTATCTTGGCTGGAAGGTGAGAGCAGAGCACAGGCAGTGAGCAGTGAGCTGTGGCATCTGGCAAAAGCAGTGCCAGAAAATGGGCAAAAAGTAGGAGAAATGTGGTGGTGTTCACAGGAAGAGATGAGAATCTTGACTCCATGTTTCAGAAGGCTGATTTATTATTTTATGATATATATGATACTAAAAGAAAATGATATATTAAAACTATACTAAAGAATAGAAGAAAGGATTTCATCAGAAGGCTAGAAAGGAGTGGAATGATAATAAAATCTTGTGACTGACCAGAGAGTCTGAGACAGCTGGACTGTGATTGGCCATTAATTAAAAACAACTACATGAGACCAATCACAGATGCCCCTGTTGCATTCCACAGCAGCAGATAATCATTGTTTACATTTCATTTCTGAGGCCTCTCAGCTTCACAGGAGAAAAGATCCTAATGAAAGGATTTTTCATAAAATACATCTGTGACAGAGAAAGGAAAGAGTCTTTGATGTAGGAGGCACTGCCAAGATCTGATTTCAAAAAGGGCTTGTGATGTCCCCATCCTGCACTGGTGAGGGAAAACAGACCAGGAGATGGCTGAAATAAGTGGAGGGTCTCCAGGGAATGCAGCCTGGAGCAGCTGCCTGGAGATCTGGGCAATTGTCATAAACCTGGAATTCTGCTAGAATTGCATTTCTGGTTGTTACATAGATATGCTGAGAAGGCTAAAAATCATAAATATCCATGGTAGTTATCCATGGAAGTTATTTATAATGGTTATCCATCATAAATATCCATGGTAGTTATCCATGGAAGTTATTTATCCATCATAAATATCCAGGTAGCCAGTAATTCTCAAGGTTGCTTCTGGGATTGTTTTCTGGCTCTTTGTTCTCTTGGCCCATGTGGTATTTGCATTCTCAGAACACAGAGACACATAATTCTCTCTGCCAGGATTTTCCTGGGATTTTTCCAGCACAGGCCCAATCTCCTGGGTGTTTTTAAAGGCTTGTGTCTCCTTGGAGAAGGTTTAAGAGGCCATGGAGATGCTTGGCTGCATTCCCACTGAATTCTTTCTCTCCATCCACCACATCCCCACGTTTGTTTTGCTGGATCTGAAGGTGCTGAGCACTCTGAGATGTGACTGAAAATGGAGTGTAAGACAGGGGATGATGGAGGTGACAGAGCCACCAGCACCATGAAATGTCAGAGCAGGGAGAAGCAGAACCCCCTGAGCTGGGCAGGATTTTTGGGTGGGATTTCTTGTTGCAGGAGGCAGAGTTTGGTTGGGTTTAGCAGCTCTGAGAGAAGGAACTTTGCAGCCAAATGTGGATGTGTGAGGAGTGATTCTTGTTCAGCTGTTGCTAAGCTGATCAATGAACTGCTGCTTCCTTTCCTGGAGGTTTGGAGATGATTCCTGGCAGAAATTTGCCCAAATTCACGGGGCTGAGCTTATCAATGAACTAACTGCTGCTTCCTTTCTTGGAGGTTTGGAGATGATTCCTGGTAGAATTTGCCCAAATTCACGGGGCTGAGCTGATCAATGAACTGCTGCTTCCTTTCCTGGAGGTTTGGAGATGATTCCTGGCAGAAATTTGGCTGAGCTCAGGCTGATGCACCCCAAGGGGAGGGTGGGGACCATGGGGACACTGATCACAGGATGCTGCTGCTGGTGTCAGAGACAAGCAGGCCATGAAATCTGGGGAGAGAACACCTGGCTCAGCTGTGTTATGGACTGAAATTGTCTTTTCCTCTATTTTCTTCTTGCAGAGGGTTTTGGTCCAGGCCACAGGCTCCGCTCCCAAAGGGGCCCAGATGCAGCAAATCTCTGTTCCCAGAGTGCAGCAGGTTCCACAGCAGGTAATGAACATTGAGGACACCCAGACAGGTCCCCAGTCCCACTTCTGAAATTCTGTCACATCTAAAAAAATCTTAATTAAAGAGCTGTGGGCAGTCACAGAGCTGGCATCACTTTTTGCAGCTCTCTCCTCCTTTCTTAGACTGATGACAAAAGAAACTCTCAATGATATTTGAAGTTTAGGAAAAACCTTTGCTGTAGCAGTTGTCTTTCATGTATTTGAAGATTCCATGGATGCTTTCAACTTAAATTTAAAAGCATTTATTAAATCAAAGTTAAATTAAAATTAAATCCTTTGGTAAAGATGTTTTTTAGAGGTAAAATGTTTGGGGTTTTTTTTAATTAAACAAATTTACTGCTTGCATGTGGCTCCATAGGAAGATTTGGTGCCAGAGAGCCGTGCAAGTGTTTTTATTTATTTGAACTTTGCCTTTTCCAGGGCTTGTTTCCTAAGAAACCAGGGATATGTGGTGCTGCTCCACGTGAACAGCAAGTCTGACCCTCTTAATTTTTTTCCTTTAGTGATTTTTTTAATTTAGTTTCTCCATTTCATGGGGGAAAAAAATTCTGACCCTCTTAATTTTTTTTCTTTAGTGATTTTTTTTTTGGTTTCTCCATTTCAGGGAGGCAACTCCTTCCCTCCCAGAGCAACAAAAAAGGGGTTGGGGTGCAGCTGGACACTGTCAGGCTCCTCTCTGAAGGAAAAGCTGCAGCATGAGCTCAGCCCTGTTAGTCAGCCCCAGACACGTGTCCAGAGGAAACCCAGCTCCATTGTTTCCACTTCTCGTGGAGCAACCACTTATTTATCTATTTTAACTTGACCTTTGAAAATAAAAACCTCCTTTTCTTTGGCATTCCTAAGCATGGAAGGGAGGGAGGGCAGGGAGGATGGTTTTTTGTTTGTTTTTTAGGGGGTTTTTGTTTCTTTTTGGGTTTTTGTTGTTCTTGTTTTATTGTTTTGGGTTGTATTGTTTTGGGGGGGTCTGGGTTTTTTGTTTTGTTTTTTTTTTGGGGTTTTTTGGGGTTTGTTTGTGTTTTTGGGGTTTGTTGTTGTTGTTGTTTTGGCTTTTTTTAAAGAAAGCCTGAGTGTCAAGGTGAGGTTGGAGCCGTGCAGTTTAACCAGCAGTTCCTGAGCAATCCCTGACCTCTTGGTGCCTGTTGCAGGTGCAGTCTGTGCAGCACGTTTATCCAGCCCAGGTGCAGTATGTGGAAGGAGGAGAAGCTGTTTATACCAATGGAACCATGTAAGAACCTCCCTGAGCTGTCTCACTCCCTCCTCCCACCCCAGCCCCACCATGGGAGGAGGAAGAGGAGGAGCTGTTCAGGTGTTGTGCTGGGTGTGAGGGTGGTTTCCAGCTCTGGGGGTGTTGTCCTCATGGAGAGATTGCTCTCCAGGGAATCCTGGTCATGAAATTTGTCTGAGCACTTTGTGTGGTGCCATGGTCAGCTTTAGGAGGGGAATTTCTAGAGGAAAAAGGGGCTGTTGGAAGATTTTATAGAGTCAAGGAATCCCAGAGTGGCTTGGGTTGGAAAAGACCTTCAATCCTATCTCCTTCCAACTCCCCAACACCTTGCACCATCCCAGGCTGCTCCAAGCCTTGTCCAACCTGGCCTTGGACATTTCCAGGGATGGAGCAGCCACAGCTGTGCTAGGGCCTCTCCATTCTTAGAATTTCTTCTTCTTCCTGCCTGCTGTGCCCCATTTTGTGCCTCCTTTTGGCCTTCCCCACCCCAGTTCCTCATGAGGAGCTGCCCTCACCATGAGCTTGTGCTGTGGGGCCGATTGATCCCATTCCCACTGTCAGAAACAACTGCTCACTTTTACCATTTCAAAGGTTTATTAAACCTTAAGAAAAATTACAACAAAGAATTTTTTAAAATAAGGAATTTAATAATATTTTTAAATAATTTTTAAAATAATTTTTTGAGTAAAGAAAAGGTTTTCAGCAATGGGAGTCCCTGTGACTGCCAGCCACGTGACTCATCTACAGAATATCTATCTCTTAATTGGGAGAGCCAACTATGACATTATTTATCTATAACAAACCCTCCTTCTCCTTTTCTATCAGTCATTTGGCTCGAACAATTAACTCATTTTTGATTCGGATAATTTACCCTTCTCAAAAAAAGAAATTAAAATAATTTTTACCAGCATCTGTTGATGTGGGCAAGGACAGTGGGAACAGGAAAATTTTTATTTGGAAATGGAGAAAATGGGATTACAGAGATTATTTAATCTCTGTTGGATTAAAGACAATTGAGGAATGATGGAGGTGTGGCTTTCTTGTTCCCACCTTACTGTGCCTATGGGGTTGCCACCCACAACAGGAATATAATCTTACAGGAAGAATTTTATTTGGAAATGGACAAAATGGGATTACAGAGGTTAATTTGGTCTTGCTTTTTAGTTTCTGTTGGGTTAAAAGACAACTGAGGAATGTTGGAGGTCTGGTATGGCTTTCTTGCTCCCACCTTACCATGCCTACGGGGTTGCAAACAACAAGAATAATCTTACAGTGGGAACAGGAAAATTTTTATTTGGAAATGGACAAAATGGGATTACAGAGACCAGTTCATTCTTGCTCTTTAGTCTCTGTTGGATAAAGAAACAGCTGAGGGTTGATGGAGGTGTGGTGTATTTCTTGTTCCCACCTTACCATGCCTACGGGGTTGCCACACACAACAGGGATATAATCTTACAGTGGGAACAGGAAAAATTTTATTTGGAAATGGACAAAATGGGAAAAAAGAGGTTAATTCAGTCTTGTTCTTTAGTCTCTGCTGGATTAAGGAACAACTGAGGGATGATGGAGGTGTGGTGTGGCTTTCTTGCTCCCACCTTCCCATGCTTATGGGGTTATGAACAACAAGAATAATCTTATACTGGGAACAGGAAGAATTTTATTTGGAAATGGACAAAATGGGATTACAGAGGTTAATCTGGTCTTGCACTTTAGTCTCTGCTGGATTAAGGAACAATTGAGGGATGATGGAGGTGTGGTGTGGCTTTCTTGTTCCCACTTTACCATACCTATGGGGTTGCGAACAAGAAGAATCTTACAGTGAGAATGGGAAAAATTTTATTTGGAAATGTCCAAAATGGGATTACAGAGGCCAATTCATTCTTGCTGTTTAGTCTCTGTTGGATTAAAGACAGCTGAGGGATGTTGGAGGTGTGGTATGGCTTTCTTGCTCCCACCTTACCATGCCTACATGGTTGTGAACAAGAAGAGTCTTACATTGGGAACAGGATAATTTTTATTTGGAAATGGACAAAATGGGATTAGAGAAGTTAATTTGGTGTTGCTCTTTAGTCCCTGTTGGATTAAGAAACAACTGAGGGATGACAGAGGTGTGGTGTGGCTTTCTTGCTTCCACTTTACCATGCCTACGTGGTTGCAAACAAGAATAATCTCGATGGCGAACACAAGGGCTAACCTTTAACACCAGGGGTTTTCTGACACTTATCCAGCTTTCTGAAGCTGTCCAGCACAAATTCCCTCTTCCAGCTCCTCTCTTTTGTCCCCTGCACAGACGAGCTGCCTACTCGTACAGCAGCGAGGCGCAGATTTACGCCCCCGCCAGCGCCGCGCCCTATTTCGAAGCGCAGGGAGGAGGAGGAGGAGGAGGAGGAGTTCAGGTGACTACAGCGACATCCTCTCCTACAGCCATTCCCTCTCACAACATGGTGGGCATCACCATGGACATTGGGGGAAGTCAGATCCTCTCCGGCTCGGGAGCCTATCTCATTCATGGGGGGCTGGAGAACTCTAGACATTCTCTGTCTCACACCTCACGCTCCTCTCCAGCAACGGTATGTAGCCCTGCAGGCACCTCAGCTCGGGGGCCAGCAATGATTCCAAAGGGAAATGAAAAGCCTTCAGAAAATTTAACTGACCTGGCATTATCATTGTTTATGTCTGTAACCTGCCATGAGTGCAAGGGGGAGAATAGACACTGGTGGAATACATTTATTTTTCAGTTTGGATTGTCCCTCTTGCTCAGGTCACTGAAATGATCAGCAGCATTAGAGAAGAGAAAGCATTAATGATTCAAATATTAATAAAGCATTAATCAGTCAAATATTAATAAAGCATTAGGTTTGATTTGGGGTTTTTCCCTCCCAAACAAAATATTTTGGTTTTTAAAGATTTGGCCCTGTTTTGTCCTGTAAATTTGTCTCTATTTACATTTTGGTTTTTTAATGATTTGGCCCTGTTTTCTACTGTAAATTTGTCTCTATTTACATTTTGGTTTTTAATTATTTGGCCTTGTTTTCTCCTGTATATTTGTCTCTATTTACATTTTGATTTTTAATTATTTGGCCCTGTTTTCTACTGTAAATTTGTCTCTATTTACATTTTGGTTTTTAATTATTTGGCCTTGTTTTCTACTGTCAATTTGTCTCTATTTACATTTTCTACTAAGTCAAACGTCTCGCATATGCTTACCCAAAATATTGAAATATGTCTTCAATTGTGAAGAGACCTGAGAAATTCTTCCTTAATTCATTGGATAATTAGCAGATAAGTTATGTTCAAGCTGATCATGCTGAGGGCACAGTGATCAAAAAGCCTTTGTGTATATATCTCCTACACCATTGTGTATTCTGCCCTTGCCATATGTTTAGAAAATGTCTTTTAGGGGTGATATTGATCAAACAGAAATGGTTTAAAGTTCTGATTTCTTTCTTTGGAGTGTGTCCTTCCAGCTGCCAGCTGAGGTGGCAGGTGCTGGAGCACAGCTGTGTGGGACTGAGGGTTACAGCCCTTCACCCAAAACAGCCTTTTTTGCACTAAGGGCTTTGATTTGGGAATCTCCCAGCCCTGAGCAGCTGCCAGGAGTGCTTGCAGCTCATTTCCTGGGACTGCTCACCTCCCTCTGCATTCTGTGTGTTTATGCATTCATATATAAATATAAATACTAATGTAGGTGTAATTCAGGGTATGTAGCCAGAATTTAAAATGTGAGCAGCATCACTAGGGAGAAAAACAGGAGCTGTTGCTACTGAGAACTCATGTAAATCTGGCCTGTTAAGTTGTGCTTTATTTCCCACTGAGTTTTTGAATATAGATTTTATGGTTTTTGAATCTTTGTGCCTTGAAAGGTTGCTTTGATCCTGTAGTAAATGTGCTCTGCCTTGGGTAGGCATAGGGGAAAAGTCCTTGGTTTGGGTGGAAGAGCAAATGACAGATGCTGAGGTTCTTTTCTTGGGTGAGAATTGTGTGTGTGTGTATTTTAACTGTTCATAGTTAAAAAGTAGCACTGGACCATTTGATTTTTACTCAAAGTTGTTATTTGGAAGCATCACCTGTGTGAGACTGCATCTTAGAAAACTGCACAACTTTACTCTTGGATTTTTGGGGGATTATTTTATGTTGTTGTCATCTGGAGTTTTTGTAATTTCCATGGTGATGAGCACAATATAAAAGCCCAAGTGGAAAATATGCCAGTAGAAATATCCCATGAATGGATTTAGTTGATGGTTATTACATGAGATAAGGCTGTTCAACAAAACAAAAAGAAAGAAAAAAGAGATTTAGAAAGTGACCTTTATGGAAATACATCTGAGATAAATCCACTCTGTTGCATGTACAAATGAGCTTTCTGAAGGTATTTTAGCACCAAATATCTGAGGAAGGGCTGGAAAAGGTGGGAAAGAGCCTGGCAGGCAGCCCAGGGCTGTGTCTGTGTGTGGCTGTCAGTCCTTCCAGCTCAGACCAGGGTCAGAGGGGGTTGGAGCAGAGCCTGGACTGCTTGGAATTAATCCTGGAGTCATTGATTTGGGACCTCAGAGCTCACCCAGTGCCACCCCTACCATGGCAGGGACACCTCCCACTGTCCAGCCTGGCCTTGGGCACTGCCAGGGATGCAGGGGCAGCCACCAGGAGGGATGGGTGGCTTAAGGACAGCAGGAACTGAATCAAATCCATGGGCTGGAATTTTATTTTCTGTTTTAATGTCCAGCCTAAACAGAGACTGGGAAAGGCTGGGGTTAAAGAGGCCAGATTGGGGCAGGATTGGGAGCTGTGTGGGAGGAAAGGAAAGCAGAGCCAGGGAAGCCAAAGGGTTTTTGTCCTGGCCTTGGGGATGGACATGAGAGTGGTCAGTGGTGGGGAAGGAGAGGGATTGGAGGTGTTGAGGGCAAGGAGGAAAACTGAAACTTTGGGATACTTCAGGATTAGCAGTGGTCCTCAGGAGGCTGAGAGATGTTTGGTGAAGTCTGTGTGCACACTAAAGAAAAATCTTGAGGTACTTCAAGAAACCTCTTAGGAAACCTTCCTTCTATGCTGGAACACCAATGTTCTGCCCCACCAGATGGGCTCAAACAGCACAGGGAACATTCAATGTCTGTGCCAACACTGCACTATTAATCTTCACCTAAATTAGTCTGGACCAAGAGAGGAAATCCTTGAGACCTCCCTCAAGTGGGCCCTCAGAACTCCTCACCTTCCTGCAGAGCTGCTCAAGAGCTTTTGGTCTTCTGTGACAGTTTTTATTGCAGATGCAAGGTGTCCTTTTGGATGGGACACCTGCCAACAGCAAAGGCCAGGCAGCATTTCTGGGCTTGCCTCAGAGCTGCTGCTCAAACAACTCCTGAGCAGGCAGAGGAAGGAAATTGGGTCTCCCTCTGCCTCTGAGTCATTTCCTGAAGGCTGTGTCAGCACTCAGGCTGTGCTTCCTCGTGGTCCATCACAGTGTGAGGCAGTGAAACCCCACTGATCTGAGCC
>VZSJ01004398.1:20905-32769 GCA_013398405.1 Pheucticus melanocephalus
AGTCCAGCCTTGGATCCTCCAGGGATGCTCAGAGCTCTGTCCCACCAGCCTTGGTTACTCCAGGGATGCTCAGAGCTCTGTCCAACCTAGCTCTGGATGCTCCAGGGATGCTCAGAGCTCTGTCCCACCCAGCCCTGGATGCTCAGAGCTCTGTCCAGCCCAGCCTTGGATGCTCTGCTGCTCATAGTCCCAGCTAAAAACACCTTAAATATGACTCACAAATGGTTTCTTTTTTATATTTCATAGAAGTAGTCACAAGAAAACGTCTCCAAACCTGCACCTTCAAAAAATATTTTTATTTTCTCAGCCAGCCCCATGAGTGGCTTTTTCCACCCTTGGATCAAACCAGGATGAGGTTTTTGTCAGTGTTTTTTTTTCAAACAGTCAGATAGAAATAAAGTTAAGGTAGAAATGAAAATTAAATGTTCCCCTGTAGTGCAAATAACAACCACAGCAGCATATGGCTGTAGAATGATTTTATTGAACCTGATCATAGCATAAACAGAAATAAACTGGGGAATATCTGATTGTCTCAACTGAACAAAATTCAGAAAGCAAACAGAAGAAGAGATTCAGATGGAAAGAGTTTTTAATTTTCTCATTTTACATGCCCAATGTGTAATTAGTTGTGCAGGAAGAACAAAAATCACGATTGGAAAATTATTTCTGTTCTGACAGATCTCTGTTTTAAGCTCTTTTGTGTTCTTCATAATAAATTTCTAATTCAATAGTGGGAGTTCATATTGTGAAACTCTGCAATGTTTAAGGGAATATAAAAAGACATTTGCAGGAAAAGGAAGCTGGGAGATGAAGGGAATCTTCTAGAAATATCAGAGATTAGAATAAAAATGCCCAGGATCAAATTTAAATGAGAAGGTTTATCTGTATCTGGATTTTCCATAGCAATACACAACTTTTATATTTTGTTTAAGGTTTAAGGATTAAGATTTAGGGGATAAATAACTGATGCACATTCAGTATCTTCCACAGGATAAATAAAATACCTGCTTTAAAAATTTGAAAGGATCTTAAGCAATAATCTCTTAAACATAGGGGATGGGTCAAAATTAACACAGATGTGGACAACTTAAAAGCTGAATTCCTGCTGGTGTCTTATGGCAGAACCACTGGGGTCCATTTTTGTTAGAGGGAACTGAATGGCTGGGGGAGGCTCAGGGCCACAGAAGGACTTTTTGGGGCTTCCAGGGGTGTCTGTGCTGCGGGTGGGAGCAGATGAGTCATTATGGATCATTAACAAACCATTTATTGGAGCTGTGGGGTTTGGAGAAGGGATCACCTCAGAGAGAGCCCTTGGTGGAAGGTGGGAGGGGGAGAAGAGGCTCCTGAAGAGCAGGACAGAGGGACAAGTGGCCGGGAGGTTTTTTTTTCCTTCCAGCTCCAAAGTCCACCAGAGCTGATGGGTGCAGCCATGGGAATTTGTGGTTGGATTTGGATCAGCTCCAGCTGACAAATCATGGGATGGTTTGGGTTGGAAGAGACCTTAGAGCCCATCCAGTGCCACCCCTGCCATGGCAGGGACACCTTCCACTGTCCCAGGTGCTCCAAGCCTTGTCCAGCCCGGCCTTGGACACTGCCAGGGATCCAGGGGCAGCCCCAGCTGCTCTGGGCACCCTGTGCCAGGGCCTGCCCACCCTGCCAGGGAACAATTCCTGCCTGAATTGTCCTGAATTTTGTGGGAACAATCCCACAAAAATCTCCCCTTTCCCAGTGGAAGCCATTCCCTTGTCCTGTCCCTCCAGGCCTTGTCCCCAGTCCCTCTCCTGGAGCCCCTTCAGGCCCCACAAGGGGCTCTGAGCTCTCCCTGGAGCCTTCTCCTCTCCAGGTGAGCACCCCCAGTTGTGCCAGGGAACAATTCCTTCCTAATATCCCATCTAAATGGGATTTTTTTCCCATCTAAATGTCACTTTTCCAGTGGGAAGCCATTCCCTGTGTCCTGTCCCTCCAGGCCTTGTCCCCAGGCCCTCTCCAGCTTTCCTGGAGCTCCTTCAGGCCCTGCAAGGGGCTCTGAGGTGTCCCTTGAGCCTTCTCCTCTCCAGGCTGGATAGAATAATTTTAATTGCAGTTTTGGATGCAGCTGACTTTGTGCAGCAGCAGTTTCCATGTGGGTGTGTGAGGGAGACCCACAGAGCACACCCTGAGGGGGCTGCAGGGCTCTGTGTGAGGGCAGGGTGGGACACAAGAACAGCTCAGTGGAGGTGCCAGAGATGTCATCACACAGCTCAGGTTGCCTTTCAGAGAATTATTGATGTACAACTCCAGCCTTGTGGTGAACTGGGACCTTGGAGTGTCACCAAGGGAAAATGGGAGAAGAGAGAGGGATGGTGGGGAGTGGAGAGGGTTTGGATGCAGCTCCATGGGCTTTGGCAAATCCCCATGATTTCTAGGCTAAGTCCATGCTCAGTTCCCATAATTGCTTGCACTCTCAGTTGTATGTTGATGCTGATATTTGGCTTCCACAAGCCAAGTCTGTTTTGCCCTGTTCTGGTGGGAATGCAGCTGGTTCTGGTGCAGGGATGGAGGTACACTGGAGGGAGAGGGAAGCCTGCAAAATGTTCCTTCCAGACATCCCTCATGACAGTGAAAGGGCTCATATCCACCCTGTTGATATTAGTCCGTGTGTACATCGAGTTCCTTCCAAAATTCAATTATTACAACACTCATTTTATTGATGCTGAGGTCATTTAGTTAATTAAAGGAGATTGAGGGCTTTGCATTTGAATTCCTGTGCTGACACCGTGTGCTGGACCTGCCCTTTCAGACTATCTTGGTATAAATAATTTATATTAATTGCAAATTTTAATCAACAGCCATGTCAGAAGTTCAGACAGTAAATTTTGCAAAGTAGATGGATTCCCTCAGATTTTGAAGGTTGCTTTGGCAACCATTAATTTTATTGTTAAGGGAGCAATTGCAGACATGCCAATCTTCCAATTAATAAAGACTTTGCATCAATTTGCTTCCCCTAAAATTTATTTCTCTTAGGCAGTATCTCAAGATCTCTTTTCCTTGGAAAATGTGAATTTTTACAGCTTTATTTTGGCTCTGCAGGAATTCATCCGAACCCGAGGTGGACACTGAGGTGGCAGCAGGATTGTGTTTTAATGGAAAATCTGACTGGTTTTGTTTGTGCTGGGGGATTTTACCATCCTATAAACTGGCTTTTACTATCCTATAAACTACCATAAAGTTATATAAATTGTAATTTATGTTAATTAACTCATATAAATTAATTACTCAGTTCTCTTGAACCTCTCCATCCGGACATTTAAACATCGACCCTGCCTGACTTCTCAGCTCTCTTCAGACTTGCATGTTTTTTATTTTTCCCTGCCTGAAGCTGCAGTGGCTGCTGGATAACTATGAGACAGCAGAGGGTGTGAGCCTGCCCCGGAGCTCCCTGTACAACCATTACCTGAGGCACTGCCAGGAGCACAAACTGGACCCCGTCAACGCCGCCTCCTTCGGGAAGCTCATCCGCTCCGTCTTCATGGGGCTGAGGACACGGCGCCTGGGCACCAGGTTGGTGGCAATCTGCAGTTAAAGAAACAAAAAGCAACCCTCCTGCAGTATCTCTGGTGCACTCAGAAGCTGCTGAGGATCTTTAAGAGGTTCAGGTGTTTCTTTTCTGGGATCTACGGGAATAAATGCCACTGCACGTGGCCACATGTGGGTTTAAATTTTCTAGGGGATGATGGCATTTCATTAGTTTGATGCCTTGTGAAGGCTGACCTAGAACAGAGAATGGACAGAGTTAATTAATAAAGTAGGGATTTATTAGGAGGCCTCAATGGATCCACCTTGTGCAGCACAAGAGCCCAGCCAGGGCTGCACCCAAGATGAAACAGAATGGTCACAAAAATGGACAACTGGTCACAGGGTCTCACAATTTTATAAGTTCTGCTGCGTTTGCATATTGGAGTTCATTGTCCAATTCCACCTCCAGCCCATGCAGTCCCATCCTTCTTGTTTTTCTCTCTCCAGCCCACGTTGTTTGTGCTCTTGGGCCTGAGATTTGGATCATTTGTCCTTGGTCCCCAGTTGGAGCAGGAATTGTTTTGTCTCCCTGCTCTGTGCACAGAGCTCACCATCCCCTCATGTGAACCCAGGCCCACCCACTAAAGCAGCACAGAATGTGAAAAATAGAAAAGCTCAAACCTGAGGCACCAGGTTCATCCCTTCAGCCACTCAAACAGTGCCTGGCAGCCGTATGCTGCATGAAATGGGGTGTGTTGTCCAAGCAGCCAGGGCCACAATGCCCTTTCAGTGACTAAGTTGATATTTCCAGGGGAAATTCCAAATATCACTACTACGGGATCCGCCTGAAGCCGGAGTCGCCGCTGAACCGCCTGCAGGAGGACACGCAGTACATGGCCATGAGGCAGCAGCCCATCCACCAGAAACAAAGGTAGGTGCCCCCAGGCCCTGCCCAAAACACTCATCAGGTGTGAGAATCCACTCAGTCCGTAGAGCATGAGACTCTTAATCTCAGGGTTGTGGGTCGAGCCCCACGTTGGGCACCACCTGTAAGATCTCAGGATTGTGGGTTTGAGGCACATGTTGGGCACCACCTGTAAGATCTCAGGGTTGTGGGTTTGAGCCTCATGTCGGGCACCACCTGTAAGATCTCAGGGTTGTGGGTTTGAGCCCCACGTTGGGCACCACCTGTAAGAATCGTGTCTGGATGGGCTGTTTGGGTCCAACCCAGCTATCTGGGGACCCCAGCCCACACCATCTTACATGGACAAAGTCCAAAGACCAGAAGTGCTCTTCTCCATATGAGGATGAATGTCCCATGCTTATTTCCAAGGTGGGAAAGAGCTGTCCCCTTCTTGCAGGGGACTTTATAGCTGAGGAAATGGGGGGCAGAGGAGGAGGACTACAGCCAATGGGATACAAGTGAAGAGGGGGTGAGGGGAGGGACTAACCAGGGGTGAGACCACCACCAGGGAGTACTGGGGAGAGGGGTGTGTGAGGGAAAAACCTTGTGGTAAGAGAGGGGAAGAACAAACCATGTGATAGAACATAAACTATTCAGTGCAATATAAAGACTACTCAGTGCAAATCTCCATTCACCCAGTGCAAAACAACAACTAAATAAACTATTTAGTGCAATTCAACAAGCAGGTCCCTGGGATTTGAGACCTCCACTTGGGAAGTTCAGGTGAAAAACCAGAGAGATTTGACAAATCAAATTAAAACAGACAATAGATCATAGTTAAACAACTTGTTTAAAAGATAGAGTTATGCACCCTAGCTAAAAAAACTTAACAAAGTTTTATTTACTTTATTTAATTTTATAAACTTATTTACAAAATATTGATTGTTACATACATTGAAGTATACAAGGTACTGTCACTTGTTATAGTGACAATGTTAGTGATAGTACCTTGGATACTTCACTGTACACAACAATGGCTAAACAAAAATAATGGATAAACAAAACCATCAAAGGAGTTTTTTCTGTTCAAGAGAGAGGAGGAAATACGGGAAATGGATTTGTAGGGAATTCTCCAAGCCTGACAGAAGGCTCACACAGTGTGCATCTGTGTGCAAACCTTGAGATAAGAAATGCTGACTTAGAAATGCTACAGGATAAGACAGACATTGCTGAGGGAGAAATGGAACTAGAAGGTTTCAAAGGATGGTTTTGTAAATAAGATTAGATACTTTGGAGAAATAGAACTGTGAAAGATGCATTGTAGTGGGACCCACAAGGGGTAATTTTGGATTATTGGCTTTGAGGCATTTACAGCATGGTGTGGCTAAAGCTCATAGGCCAAGAAACACTTATGATGTATTGTCATTAGGAAATAGTTAACTTCTCATGGTGATGGTGTGAATTGTAACATCTGTATTGTCTCACCCTTCACATGAGACTGAAAATGGAATAAAAGTTGTTAAAACACCTCTCAGCTGCCCCATCTCTGGGTCAGAAGAGGTTGCTGAAGAATCAGAGCGGAGCTGTGGCAGGGTCCAAAACCCATCCCAGGTTTTGCCCCATCCCTGGAAATATTCAAGGCCAAGTTGGATGAGATTTGGAGCAACTTGTTTTGGTGGAAGATGTCTCTGTTCACTGCAGGAGGTTGGAGCAGATGGCTTTTAAAGGACTTTTCCAACCCAAACTCTTCTGGAATTCCATGGAATGGGATTTATCTGCCCATTCTCCTTGCCAGTGGCATGTCCCACCCTGTGTGCCACCTTTCACAGCCTCCCTGTAGCCAAAATGGTTTAGGATCTCAGTTATGGAGATGTTGGTGCCAAATCAGTGTGAAGGACCTGGTGGCTTGTTCTGTATTTGGGTGGATTTGGGGGTTTTGGGTGTTTTTCTGTGCAAAAGTGCAAGTTAAATTGGTACCATGCTGTGTCTGAGTGATTTTAAAGATAAAACCCAGTGTGGAAAGGGATTTGGAATTGCCTCCTGGAAGCATGGACACTTCTGGTTATTGCAGAAGTGCAGAAGAAGCAGAAGAATTTATTTCTTCAGCTCCCAAACAGAAAATAAATGCAAAAGTCAGTGCTTGAGACAGAGTCTGCCCTGGACCCCACTGCAGCTCTGCTTCTCTTTTTGGAGTTTTTGGTGTCACCAAAATTCTTAGCCCCTTTAATCCTGTCTTGGGGAAGCTTTTCAAAAGGAGCTTCTCATTTCCCCTCCATCTGATTCCACAATGTTAATGATCAGCCCTCACCATGTTTGCCTTGAATGTGCCAACCACTCCATGAACTCTCAGATGTGTGTTGTAAATAACATAGAGGTGTTTTCTCCTGTCTGTGTGGATCCTAATCCATCCTAATTCTGATGGGATTTAGGTACAGAGCAGCCCAGAAGATGGATGGGATGGCAGAGAGTGCATCCAACAGCACCCCCCACACCACACCTGAGCAGTCAGTGGCTGCTCAGTGCCAGCACCACCAGCAGTTCATAGGTGAGGAGACCCCTTTGGTGATCCATTATTCATTATTCCACATCAGGGATTTGGGCTTTAAGGGGAAGGTTTTATCCAGCAAGTCCTGACTGCTGGGCTTTCCTAAAAAATCTACACTGTGTATATATACATATATATATTTATATTATATTAATTTTAATGCTGTATATAAATTATATATATGTGTGTATATATAAAAATATATAATATTAATTTTTGTGTTATATATAAAATATATGTTATAGTGTGTATATATAAAATATGCATAATATTAATTTTGTGTTATATATAAATTATATGTGTTATAGTATGTATAGATAAAAATATATAATATTAATTTTTATGTTATATATAAATTATATCTATTACAGTGTTAATATAGAATATATATTATTATCTATTTTTTCTATATTATATATACATAAAAATGTATTTTTTCATATATCTATATTTTATATATATAGGATGTGTTCTATAGGTTTTTCTAGTGTCCCACTTGCTAAGTTTATCTGCTGACTCCTGTCTCCCCAGGAGGGCTTTCTCCTTGAGCCCATGGCTCTGTTGTGTCTCTCACAGTATTTTTTTAATCCATCTGGTTTATTTAAATTCCATGGAGGACTGGAGGTCCTGGCCAGAGTGGGGAAGCAATTCCTTTCATTGCCAAGGCTGCAGTGGGGATCTGGATGGAGATGATCCACACTGACCTTCTCCTTGTGGACCAGACCCTCTGGATTTGCTGGTCCTGGATCTGTGTCTCCACCACAAATCCCAGCTCCTGACACCTCTGCTGCCCAATTCTGTTCCCCATTGTGCTCCTTAAATACCAGAGAGACATTTCCAGGCTTCAGGGAAATTCCAATGGATGGTAGATGAGGATAATGTTTTCTTATTTCTTTTATTACAAACAGAAATGAGCCATTTTCCTTTCCCCATTGAACCCACTGGGCTGTGGTTATTTGCTTTTTCTCAGCACAAATCAGGAAAAGGAGTGAATTATCTCATTTTTCCTCTCTCATCCCAGCTGGAACATGAAAGAGCCTCCAGTGACAGCAGCACCTTGTGCTCAGCTGTGCTCTGAGCTTTCCTAACCCTCCCCATCTCTCCCAATTTCTGTTCCCAGATGTAACCCACGTCTTTCCCGAGTTCCCAGCCCCTGATCTTGGCAATGTCCTCTTACAAGAAGGTTTCACCTTGAATGACGTGAAAACTCTGCAGGTTCTCTACAGGAGGCACTGTGAGGTGATTGTTGGCAATTTCTTTGGGGATTATTTGTAATTAATTTATTAACTGGCATGGGACATCACTCAAGTGACCAGCTCTTAGGAAAAGCTGGGAATGCTTCATTTGCCAGGAATTACACTCAAATATTGATTTTTTCCCACTGTGTGACCTGTGTTATGTTAAGTTGGTCACTACAGCAGTGCCAATTCCCTCGTTTTTCATGTAAATTTTTTCCTGTGGGTGGCAGCACTGGAGCTGAGTGCTCAGCCCGTGGTATTCTTTGCTGTCAGGCCACTTTGGATGTCGTGATGCACCTCCAGTTCCACTACATCGAGAAGCTGTGGCAATCCTTCTGGAGCCCCAAGGCACTCCCTAGTGATGGCCCCACTGCTCTGCCCTCCAGGTACTCCCCTGCTTCCCTGCTCCACTTCTTACAGATAATCTCTTTTGAATCTCTTTTAAACATGCATGAAGTTTTTTTAGTCTTTGTGAGCCTAAAGCCTATTTTTCTTCAGTGCCAAGATGATCTTACAGGTACAAATCTATGCCCTTCAAGTGAAACTTATTATGAGGAGAAAATCCTCTCTGAGATGTTCATTCTGTTTTTTAGATAGACCAAATAAAAAGAAAAGCAAGCTATAGGTTTGTGCACTTGCTATTCCAAAACACCTGCTGGCATCTGAAAATAAACTAGCAGAAAACCAGCATAAATGAGTGCTTTGGAGAATTTGGGAGTATTTTCTGCCCTGCAGAGCTGTGACAAAGAGCACTGGAAGTGTTTAATATTGTAATGCAAAGCTCAGAGCTCTGGGGAAGGGTCTGCTCTGATTAGAGAATTGTGGGGTCACTGAGGTTGGAAAAGCCCTCCAAGATCAGTAGCAGCTCCTTTCAAAAGGAGCTTCTCATTTCCCCTCCATCTGATTCCACAATATAAATTATCAGCCCTCTCCAGTCTTGAGGTGCTGGGGCTGGGTTGGACTCGATGATCTTTAAGGTCCCTTCCAACCTGGTCATTCTGTGAATTCTGTGAATTCTTTGAGTCACCACTCAGCCACATCCCCAGGTGCCACATCCCCACCTTTTTTGGACCCTTCCAGGGATAGTGACTCCACCACAGCCTGTTCCAATCCCTGACCACTCTTCCAGTGAAGAAATTTTCCCTCATATCCAATCTAAACCTCCTCTGGGGTGACTTGAGGCTGATTTCTCTTATCCACGTCCCTTGCACCTCCTGCTTTCCCCAGTCATGATTCCTGCTCAGATTTTAGGGACTCTCTGAGGTTTTAGGGATATCCAGAGTGACTCTCTGCCTTGCCTGCCTGCCCAGACCTGTCAGTGCCTCTTGTTTTGAGGCAGATCATTGCAAACAAAGCTGCTTTCATCTTTTCACTCCTGCATGGCTCGTTGCTGTGCCTCTTCCTCATCCTTTATGCATTGGGAGCTGCTGCCAGGGGAATGGAAATAAGTGAAAACAGAGAAAATTGAAAAAATTCTTTAAATTTCTATCACAAATCTGTCCACTTTTACTGAGGCTATAAAGATGAAGGTTTTCTATTCAGAAGAAAAACATTGAGTAGTATGGAAATATCCCTCAAAAATTGGTAGAATATGGCCCTGTAGATGTTGCCCAGGGGATATTTTCCTGCAAGGAGTCACTGCAGCTGTGTTTGCTTGGTTTAAAATCTCATTTTTTTGAGGGAACAGCTCCCAGGCAGATTGCAACATCCCAGGAGCTGTTTGTAGGTACACAGGGAAAACTGGAGGCAGCATTTGTGCAGGGCTCTCACACCTCTGCCACAAACCCAGAGAGGTGAATCACACACTCCCTCCCCTTCTTAATACATAAATATAAATACAAACCCCAGATATTTGGGAGGTGGCACACTGAAAGCATGAGAAGATGCAGAACATGGATGCACTTCACAGCAGGTTCATAGCAGGTTTCCTGACCTGTTTCTCCCTGTGGGATTTTCCAGGAGTTATGCCCATGGAGTTCACCACTAAAATTCTTCAGGTTGAGGCTCCAAGTCCCCTTTAGAGCATGTCTAAGGCTTGGCTTCAATGATTTTGATGGGCAAAAAGAACCTTTCCATGGGGAAAGACCCTTCCAAATTCCCAATTCCCAGCATAATGTGTGGGTGAGCAGCTCTGGCAGTGAATTCAGGTTTCAGCTCTTTCTGCTTGCTGTGTAACAAATATCTTGTGCCTTTATACAGCTACAAAGTGAAAATAATGGAAGCTGGATTGTCAATTACAGACAATATGTTCTGTTCTCATCCATTCAGTCTCCTTCCTTCTGAAAATGTTCAGCATTTGGAAGGGTTAAACACCTTGAAAACTTCTCAGTATCAGCTCATCTGCCCCTACAGTGGCTGCAAAGCTTTTGTCCCCAGTGCTGTGGCTCAGGAGGGTGAGAGGAGAGGGGAGGGGAGGTTTGGGAGCAGCTGGGGCTGTAGGGAGGATCCAGCTGAGCCTTTCCTGGCTGAGATGGCAGTGCTGGAGCTCAGCTCCCACTGAACAGGGGGTGTGAGAGGCTCTGAAAGTAAAAAGGGAACACCAGGAGTGTGGATTTGAGGGAAAAACTGCTCCAAGCTCTGGCCCCAAGGAAAGGGAGGTGCTGGCAGAGACAAGACCTGTACAAGCAGTCAAACATTTCCTTTTGCAAGGCACCCAAACGTTTTTTTTTCTGCTGAAAATTGGAGTTGGAAATGCAGAGGGAGAGGGAAAACACTGAATGCAAACCTGCTGCTAACTCTGTCTCCTTCCTCCTCCTCTTGCAGTGAAGAGGAACCCGAAGGGACCCTCCCAAAGGACAAACTGATCACCCTGTGCAAGTATGAGCCCATCCTCAAGTGGATGAGGAGCTGTGACCACATCCTGTACCAGGCCCTGGTGGAGATCCTCATCCCTGACGTGCTCAGGCCAGTGCCCAGTGAGTACCCACAGCCCCACCTGAGCCTGGTCTCGCTCTGGCCACCACTTGCCACAAAGATCTCCACTGTGAAATCCCACGTGGAGGTGTTTGTCTTGGCTAAAATATCATGGCAACAGCAGTGTTCCTCTGCAGCATTGCCCCAGGGGGATGTTTTGTACCCCCTGCCTTTTAAATTTGATGTGTTGCATTTCACATCTCCTGATTTTGGCCAGGAGCTCTTTGGGATGTGGCTCCTTGGAGGTCTCTGTTTGCACAGGACCATCCTGTCCCTGACTGCACTCCTGGAAATTAGGGGTCAACTTTTGGGAGATTAATAATGGGATATTGAGAGTTTCCTCTCTGATTTGGATTCCCAAATGTCCCTCTGAGGGCTGTCACAAGCTGGGACACAGGGGTGTCTCTGAAAAGCAAATTTCAATGCTTGAAAACTGCTCAGAAGAGCTATAAATAAGAAAAGGACAAAAGAAAGAATAATTAAAAATATATAGAAATGTTTAGGTTGGAAAAGACCTCTAAGATCATTAAGTCTAACTGTCATAAGGATAAGAGTAAGAATAAAAATAAGACAAAAGAAAATAAGAATAATTAAAAAATAGAAATGTTTAGGTCGGAAAAGACCTCTAGATCATTAAGTCCAATTGTCATAAGATAAGAGTAGGGATTGGGATAAGGATAAGAATAAGAATAAGACAAAAGAAAATAAGAATAATTTAAAAAATAGAAATGTTTAGGTTGGAAAAGACCTCTAGATCATTAAGTCCAAT
>VZSJ01004399.1:0-28181 GCA_013398405.1 Pheucticus melanocephalus
GTTCCTGCCTTTCCTCACATGGCTGAGATTTACCGGCTCTGACAGAGGGGAAGATTTTGTATGGAAACACCAGAAGAATCTGTGAAAAGTGTGTGATACATTTTTTTGGTGCAAAAAGAGCGCAGACATACCTGCTGTTGCCATTAAGAGAGAGAAGATGAATGAGGAAAGCCTTTGAGCTGAAAGAAAATCAACATGAATTCATTGCTAAGGGTTAGCAATCATATACAGAGAGTACATCCAACCCCAGCAACAGAAAATACATTATTGAAGGAACTAAAAGAACAGGAAACCACTTGCAAATAAAAATCACCATCTGCCTTCTGGAGTGAAGGGGTCCTTGGGTCAGATGTTTTAGTTAAATCCAGGCATCCAGGAAAGCAAAAGCAACCTTATAAATCCCAATCTGGTGGTGGAAAATCACATTGTGGAATGGGTTGAGTTGGAAGAGACCTTACAACCCATCTTATTCCAACCCTCTGCCATGTCAGGGACACCTGCCACTACACCAGGTTGCTCCAAGCCCCATCCAACCTGGGGAAAGCAAAAGCAACCTTATAAATCCAAATCTGGAGGTGGCAAAATCACAGGGGTGGGGAATGGCTTGAGTTGGAAGGGACCTTGAAGCCCATCTTGTTCCAACCCTCTGCCATGAGCAGGGACAATTTCCACTAGACCAGGTTGCTCCAAGCCCCATCCAACCTGGCCTTGCCCAGAAGTCCTCATCACAAGATTCATTTTATGTATTATTTTATTCATTTTGTGGTTTGTTCACCTGATTTTGGGGAAGAGATGGGAACAGAGCCACAGGAAGCCTCCTCATCCAAGAGCTGACCCAACCTGCAGCTCATTAGTGAGGCCCTACACAGCCAAACCCTCTGCTCGTCCCATCTGCAGCAGCCAAGGCCTCGGTGACCTCAACCCCCCCACCTGGGATCCCCAACCCTGCCAGGGCTGCTTATAAATCTTTACATTTGAGACACAGGGCAATCGATAATTCCAGGATGCAAATGGAGCATATGGAGACTATAGCAGGCAGCACAAAGGCAGAAGCCACAGGCCATTTCCATGATCAGAAAGAGAAAGAGTTGCTAATTATGCAAAGGTCATTGACTGAGCATGGTGCTACATTTAAATATTTCAGCGTGTCTGTGCCTGGATCCTCTCACAAATGTTGTGTTCATGTGGGCAAATGCTCCTCTGGTTTTGGGAAGATAAGGAAACACAGAAAAAGTGCGGATGTCTCTGTTTTGTGCCACATGAGAACTTTAAAGCAGACTGAAGCATCCTGAGGGCTTTGGGGTTCTTTTTTATTTTTTTTTTCTTTTCTTCTCTCCCTATAGTTAGCTATTCATGCTCTGACTCCTGGTTACTCCGTGAAGTCAAGATAAACATTTCTACCTCCCAAAATTCCCATCGTCTCTGTGCCTTGCTGATGGATGCAGCGATGGCAGCTTGGTGCTGCGGGGTGTCACCTCCACCCCAGCCACCCTGTCACCTCCTCTATGCCCACAGGGCACGGCTGGCACGGGCAAGGCGAAGGAGACAAAGTTTGACTTTTATTCTCTCCCCTCCTCCTCTTTGCAAATGCGTAACAGTGAGAAGGGACATTGTCCGCAGGTCGTGGGAAGCACAAAGCCACGGCTGTGCTGACCTCCTTATAAAAATTCAAGCCTGTCCTCATTTTTCCTGGAGGTTTTTGGTGGTTTGCACACACGTGTCTTTGTCCTGCCCCCACCCCCAGCACTGACCAGTCCCACAGCCTCCAGTGCAGCCCAGCCCTGCTGCCCACACCAGCAAATCCTCACAGACCCAGCCAAAACTTCAACAATCAGGGAGAAATTTAAATAAATAAATAAATAAATAAATCCTGATTTTATTTCCAGTGATGCTGCCAGTTCAGTTCAGTGAAGCTCTGCTGCCAGTGCTGACAGCTCAGCTTTTCCCAAAATCAAGCCCTTGAAGCCTCTCTGGCCGGTCTCTCATCACTGCAAGCACAGGGAAGGGTGGGATGCTGGGTGTGTAATTTGGAGATTTTCACTTAAATTGATTCTCTGTGACCACTGAGGTCCCTGGCTGGAGTCTGTGAATTTTAAAAAGGATTAATGCTGTGGGAACCTTCATCCAGATGCCCCCCAAAGAGGTTTTGACCTGGTTGTGTGCTGAGTACTCTGCTCTCCTAAACCCACCGCTTCAAATCCCTTTTGCTTTCCCATTTCCAACCCCATTGTTTGGGGGATTTACCCTTTTTAGGCATTTAAATATTGAGCTCCCTACTCAGTATTAAAAGTATTAAAATTTTTTTAGAAGTTGTTGATTGAACAACCTCATACATATATTTTTACATATCATATTTTTGTATCTATATAAAATATTATATATTTTTATTTTTATGGTGATGTTTATTTATTATACTGAGAGGATGGATGTCCACAGTTACACAGGGTAATTCCTGTTCTTGGGATAGACTGAGCTTCACCCTGGCATGTGCATGAAGGGTCCTCACCTCTCTCTGCCTCCTGGCAGCATTTTTGGATTGATGCAGGGTCATTTTGCTCTGCTCCTCTCTGAAAATTTGGGATCAAGCAGTATTTGGGAGTTCCACCATTGGTAAATACATGGGATGTGCTGGGTTTCTTCCCTCAGCCACAAGCAGGATTAAGGCCAAAGAGCTGCTTCCTGCCAAAAACAGGGAGAGTAATCCTGTCATAAGCCATTAATATGGAGCTGTATTGGCACTTGGCAGCAAACCACCAAACCCACAAAGTTGTGTTTAATTTGCTGTTAGAGGACAGGCTGAGTCTTCTTCACTCAATTATACCAAGACAACATTTCAGCACCAAGCCCTGGCAACAGGCCACCCCTCAGCTCTCCATGGCTCCACATCTCCATCCCAGGATCGCTGGCATTGCCCATCCACTGCTGCTCTGATGGAAATTCCAGGAGCTCCTGGTTGCTGGGATGGCCTTGGAGCAATAAATCCCAGGGGTTTCTGCTCACGCCGATGCTGCCGTGGGAAGCAGAAGGTGTTTTGTCCCCCCAAGAGCCAACCCAGCCCTGGCACCCATCTCATTTTGGCCCCATGCACATGGCAGAGTAGCAAGAACAAGCACAAACCACCCCAATTCCCCCCCCAGAATAACAGCTAGGTGGGATTTTTTATTTTCCATAAGGTTTGTTCCCCCTCCTCCCATCCTAGCCCACAGGTCCCCATGCACACTGGGTTCCCTGATAGTGCTAGGCTTTGCCTGGTGGCTTCCTGCCTTCCCTGGCTTCCCACCGGACACAAAGCCTTCCCCCATCATCCAGGATGTCGTTTTCTATTTTTACTCAAATCCCTTTAACTTTTTGACATTTTTAAGGCAGCAGCCTGGAGGAAATAGATTATCCTGCCGGTGGTACTGCACGGCTCCAGTCCTTGGTTAAGAAGATAAAACTTCTTCTCAGGGTTCATCACATTCCTGAACTGTCTGTGACTCCTAAGTCACAAAAAAGCGAATAAAATGCCCGTGAGCTTTTGTTCCATAAAATTTTATGGAACTCATCATATCCTTCATGTGGATGGGGAACAACAAGCGAGGAACGTCTCACATTTTAATGTAGACAGCCTGGGAGACAACTGCAGCCTTTTATCTCAGCTCCTTGGATGTCTCCTGGCTTTCCCAAGTCTCATCTGAGTCTGGAAGCTGTTTAGCTGTCCTGACATTGTGTGGGGACATGAAAATGGGGCAAAATGATGTGCTGAAGGTCTTTCACAAACTGCAGACACCAACACAGGGACCACTGCTCATATTTTGTCACAAAGTCACAGAATGGTTTGGGCTGGAAAGGACATTAAAGATCAACTCATTCCACCCCCTGCCATGGCAGGGACATCTTCCACTACCCCAGGTTGCTTCAAGCCCCATCTGACCTGGCCTGGAACACTTCCAGGGTTGGAGCATTCACAATTTCTCAGGGGAACTTGTTCCATCATTATCCTCACTCGTAGTGCGGAATCGGAGTTTGAGATTTCCTTCTTTTGGTTCTCTAACTGCAGGAGCAAATCCTGCTTTTAATTTTGGCCTGTATTTTTTGCCAAACAAACTTGCTGTAAGGCCTCATGTCTCCTTTGTTTCCAGCACCTGGAGATGTGCAGAACAACCACCGCCTTAGGAATATTTTGAAGCAACAAGAGGAGAAACTCAAGAGCGGCTCCAGGGAGAACGCTCCCACGTTCCTGAGATTCCTCTTCCAACGCTCTCAGACAGACTCACAGTTTTATTTGCAAAAACTGGGAATGCTTCCAAATCCCAGCCTGTAAAGCCTTTCACCAAAAAAAAAAAACAACAAACCATCAGAGGAAAACCACGTTTTCCCCTGCTGTAGAGCAGGAGACCCTTGCAAGCAGCAAAGGCCCTGCAAATGTGCCCCTGTGAAGGGCAGCGTGCTGTGAGTGTTCACCACTGATCTGATGCTTCCCAGGAAGCATGCAGGGCCCAGGATTTCAATTTGCAAGCACAGCTCTGGGTTGTGTCTCCAAGGATAACGTGCTCTTCATCCACAGGAAAAATTCAAGGCGGAAATAAACAAGGTTTTCTGGGAGCCCTGACAGAGCAGGGTCCCTTGGCAGAGCTCTTGAGCACGTTCTGCTTGTGTTGGTGCCCCCAGTGTGGAGCAGCTGCTGAATCCCATACACCTGGATGACAGACTCTTGGATTTGCCCCCATTTTCCCAGCAAGTGCAAAAAATAAGATAGAAAAAGAGGATGTTTCTGCTTGTCGAGGGTAGGACACAGGTAACTCCTCACACCTGCAGCCAAGCCAGCTGGGCAAGCACAGGTGTGATGCCAACACTTGGACTGATGTGAGCAGCAGTGGAGAAACCCCTTTTAGAGGTGTTAATTTGCCTTGGGGTTTTGGGGTAGAGGTTTGACTTTCTGCTTTTAATTTTCCCACTGGAGCTTAGAGAAGACACTGATCTTGAGCACACAGTTTTTCTTCTCTCCCAGATCTCCTCTCTGTCTTGGTCACTTTCTGCCAGTGACACCAAGAGAAGAGGGGGATAAAAGCTGGAACAATATATATTACATTGGTTTAACCTTATTTTGCACATCCTGAGCACTCATTCTGCTAGTCAGGGAGACAAATGAGCTCTGCCTTCTCAGATCTGATCTCCAGCTTGCTGCAGCCTTTCCTGGAGCTGCAAACTCTCAGGCCCAGGGGTGACAGCTCCCCACCCAAAGGTGGGCACCAATGGACAACCTGCTTTTCAAGGACAGGCTGATCACAGAGGATCTGAGACAGGGCCAGAGGCACCTGGGTTTGTCCACTGAGCTGAGCAGCCTCACCACTAAAAGCAATTAGCATTCTTGCAGAGAGGTCTGACAGACCCTGCTCCGCAAATGCTGAAGTGTTGACACTTCCCAGCAAGGTGCATCTTGTGTTACTGGCAAAGAGGAAACCACTCTGTTAGGTTTGCAGGGTTTTCCTGCTACATCTTCCTGTTGCTCTTGATGCCTCAGGTTTTAGCTTTTATATTTTTCAGGTTCTGTGCTGCTTTAGTGTGTGGCTCTGGGTTTCATATCAGGGGATGGTGAGCTCTCTGCACAGAGCAGGGAGACAAAACAATTCCTGCTCTAGCTGGGCACCAAGGACAAATGATCCAAATCTCAGGCCCAAGAGCATAAACAATGATGGACTGAAGAGAGAAAAACAAGAATGATGGGACTGCATGGGGTAAAACTGTGATTAGACAATTAACTCCAATATGCAAATGGAACAGAACTTACAAAAGTGAGAGAGCCTGTGACCAGTTGTCCATTTTGTGACCATTTTGGGTTCACCATTTGGGTGCAGCCCTGGCTGGGCTCTTGTGCTGCCCAGGGTGTTTCCATTGAGGCCTTTTAATAAATCCCTCCTTTATTCTTTAACTCTGTCCAGTCTCTGTTCTAGGTCAGCCTTCACAAGGCATCTCTCTAACTCAGGAGCAGCCCAGTGCTGATGTCCATGCTCAGATCTGCAGTCACAGGATTATGGAATGGTTTGGGTTGGAAGAGACCTTAAGGATCATCCAGTTGCACCCCCCATTCCTGGAGAATGTACTTGTGCCTTGCAGCTATCAGGCTGCACAAATTCGTGGAGTGTTGCTGATAACTCACTGAGGGAAGTCTAGAAAACGGAATCTGCAAAGAAATAATTCTGCTTGTAGTCTCCTATTTTATGTATTTCTGTTTCCTTCCTTCTTCTCCCCCCACTTCCCCCTCTCCCCTCCCAATTCCATTTACATCTAAATAGGGCCTTTGTTTTTTCTGAGTTAATATTTAGTCACTGGTTCCCATTCATGGCTCAGCTTCTCAGAGCAGAGGCATTCCCAGGGGCGAGCAGGGTCCGAGCAGGACGTGGATCCGGTGCCACGCAGCTCCTCCAGGACCACACTGGAAATGGATTTTACATATGGATTCATAACTGAGTGATGCAAACTTGTTTATTACCAGCACTCAGACATAAATAGCACATCCTATATCACAGAATCATTTAGGTTGGAAAGGATCTCTGAAATCATCCAGTCCAACCTGTGACTGTCACCGCCTTGTCACCCAGACCAGAGCACTGAATGCCACATCCAGTAGTTCCTTGGGCATCTCCAGGGATGGGGACTCCACCACCTCCCCAGGCACTCCATTCCAATGCTTAACAACCTGAAATTCCTCCAGATTTGGTATAACAGAAATCCAGGATTGAGCTCACTTTAGAGGTGATTTATCTGATGTCACCATCAGACTGCAAGTTCACACACCTGGAGCTAAAGAGGCATTTCCCAAAGACCCTGCTCAAACAAGGATGTATTTCCAGCTAATCATTTCAGATCCTCCCAGAAACTTGCATCAACTCCAGGAAGTGACAAGGGGAACTGTCCATTAAGGGATTGATTTCCACTGAGGTATCAGCTCCTCTTTGTTCAACTCCTGTCAGATCAGCCAATGGTGCTCTGTTGATTTACAAGGCTCCAGCTCTCCTCATCATCACTTTTTCTTGCCTTTTTGCACTGAAGTTACAAGAATATATGTTTGCTTCAAGGCTTGTCTATGTGCAGTAGTATTATGGTCTTATCTGCCAGCTGAGCTACACCAGCTGGAACCCAAAGCTTGTAGTTATTTCAGTATAAGACCCTGTTACATCATATCCTCTAAACTGGATTTAATTTCTGTTTGTAAATAAGCAGATACTTTAAGCAGTGGAGAAAAAAAGATATTTATAGGCTTAAGTAAAGCATCTGCTTGAACTGACCCTGAAATAAATGCAGGTGGGGTTACAACCTACAAACACAGCAGTTTTTCTTACCAGGGACTGTAAGGTGAGACCTCAGACTGATTCCATCCAACCTGATTCACACAGCTGCACAGACTTTTGGGGTTTGTTTTGTTTGTTCCAAGTGTTTCCTGCTTTTGCTCGAGTCAGCTGGGAATGGGACTTGGCTGTGCAGCAGGATCCAACTTCCCATGGAGCAGCAATGGATGAAAATCCAGGGATGCAGAGTTGGGTGCAGCTCTCAGGTGAAGACAAGAAGGCATCAGGCACCATCTGACTGCCTTGCTGGCATGGCTTGGCAGAATTGTCTGCACCTTATGCCAAGAATTGCCAAGAAAATAGAAATACTGGAGAGGTTATGCAGAAAAATAGATTCATCTTTGGTATGGGAGCACCAAGAGTTGCCCGTGCCACAGATGGTCCCAAATTATCATCCCATGAAGCACCAGGATGGAGGTGGGCTCCATTGTGACCAGGAGAAAAGCAGGGAAGAGCAAGAGAGGAGAAGGGGAGGGGAAGAACACACAAGGAGCTGTTGGGTGCGGGATACACATGATGGAGGCCAAGGAGCTCAGGAGGATTGTGAGGATTTACAATCATGGAGTGGGCTGGGCTGGGCTGGAAGGGACCTTTGAAGATCATCCAGCTCCAACCAGTCCCAACACCATCCCTTGAGGGACAGCACTGGATTATCTCCCTTGGGACACTGAGGCACTGACTACACACGATGATCTGAGTAATTCCTTCTTAGGGAGAGGCTGAATTTGTGCTTGTCTCAGAGACAAGGTGTGATCAAAGAGGAGGGACCCATGGTCACAGCTCTCTTGCTGGTGGAAAGAGGCTTTTCCAGCCGTGTTCTTCACTGGCATCCAGCCCATTCCCCACAGCCCACCAGGCCCTGCTTCCCTCTGTGGGCCCCCTCTCTATGGTCAATGCCAGCAGAGCAATGCTCTCCTCTCCCTCTTTCCAGCATGGCTACATTTCCTTGCCACATCATCATTTTTCAAAGTGAAATACCAGAAAAACCCACTCCTACACCCCTTTCTGTGGGGAGATTTAGGACAGACCACAATGAGATGCACCCATGTCCTTCAGCTGAGCCCTGCTGGGCACACACACACAGCCTTAGAGACCCACATATTTAATTCTGACCAGAAGAAAGCTGAATTCAAGATTTAAGAACATGGGGTTGGCACTTGGCTCCAAACCCCTCCTGCCTCCTCAGCTGTTGACCACAGCAGGATGATTCCACAGGCAGGCTCAGTGTAATTATTCTGCTTTCTGTCTTGAAGCCACGCAGAGATGGAGTTACATAACAATACTGCTTAAGCACTTGCAAAATGCACAAAATGCACAATTTGATTAATCTCAGCAATGTGCCGGCTCCAGGATCTAAAAAGACATCCATGTGCATTTTAACCAAGTTAAAGCCCAAAGCTTTTCATTTCATCCTAATGGATAGCAAAGGTCATTCTCCATTTGATAGATGATGATAGCACTGCTGCATTTGTCTTGTGGCTGGCAGGGCTGGCTCCCTCTGAAGTTCGTGTTAATGAGATTCCTCCCACCACCACAGGCATGAAATCCTCCAGTGAGGCATTGGCACTGGATTTATCGTGGAGGTGCCCATCCTGCATCCACACAACAGGAAAAATGCAACTTCCCATCATGCTGATGAGGTGCCCAGGGCAGCTATGTCCTGATGGAATGCTGTTTTCCATGGCATAAATCCCAAGTGGTGGCAACTGACTCTGCACCTAGATGCTTTCCTTCTCCTCCTGACTCAGTTCAGCAACATTTTTCAGGAGGAACAGGTACCAGGGAAGAATTAAAGTGTAGATTCTACCTTTTCCCCTTGGGAAAAACGCCTAAAATAAAGCTATCAGCTGGAATCCTGAAGGGGTGATATTTATTTCACTTGCAGAACCACTTAGCAGCATCCAGAATCCACGGAGTTCCCAAGCTGGACCATAAATTACCAGAGATGTGTTCATGTGCTTAATGGTGCTCTGGTGTCTCACACGGTGAGAGGTGGATGAATTAAAGCCACAGGAGAAGCAGAGCCTCCCTTCCAAGAGCGAGGAGGGAGCTGTGGTGGGGAAATGGGACCAGAGAGCAGCACAGAACATGAGACCCTTCTGCAGAGGGGAAGGATGTGGTGAGAAGCTCAGGAGCAGATATGGGTGCTGTAAAATCCTCAGAAGAGCAAGTGCTGTGTGACAGCCTTCCTCCATCTCCTCCTCCTCCTCCTCCTGGTGCTGAAGGAGCCCAACAGACCATCAGGGAGGCAGTGGAGGGAAAAGCCCAGGGGATGAAATCTTGGAGAAGAATTCCTAGCTGGAGCATCAGCTGCTGAGCTGGGCAGGACTATCTGGATCCCCAGCCCCAACAATTTATCCCAGAACTGTTTGGGGGGTTCCAACAAGGAGATGGACCTTCCCAAAGACATTCCATGTCTGCACAGAATCACAGAATGGTTTGGTTTGGAAGGGAATTTGAAGCTCATCTCATTCCAACCCCCTGCCATGGGCAGGGACACCTTCCACTATCCCAGGCTGCTCCAAGCTCCATCCAACCTTGGATACTTCCAGGGATGGGGCAAGAACAGATCACTGATATCCTGGGCACTCACAGGTACATAACCCTTGCTTGGAGTAGAGAAATCCACCTGCAGTTTGCCTCTGGAGGCCCCTGTGTTTCTCATCTGCCTCCTTCTGCAAAGGCAGGAAAGTCCTGAGTGCTGATGAGGGGCTTGAAGTGATTGGGAATGCTTCAAACACAGGGGTTTGTCCTTAAATTACACGGCCCATTAACAAGCCTAAATTAAAACAACACTATTAGCAGGAGATCTGAGGGAGAAGGTGGCTTCAATTTTCATACAAATGACACATAACTAAATACCAGACATTTAATATACCAATAATAGCCCTTTAAATCCAGTCTTACCAACTGCAATTCTTAAAGTCTACACCAAGGCCCCAAAATCTTAAAGACTGACACTGGAAAGATCAGCAAATCACAGAAAGCATTCACCTTTGGTTTGTTTTTTTTTTTTTTTTAGTTTGACATTGGTGTTTTGAGATTTCATCTTTTGAAACTGCTCAGTACCTATGAGAAATTAATAATACAATTGAATACCCCATGCAGGACTATTTTGCAGGTGGTGGAGGAATTTAATTAGCCCAAAAGGCTTCTCTAACATACAGAATCATAGAATCACAGAATATCCTGACTTGGAAAGGACGCACAAGGATCACCAAGTCCAACTCCTGGCCCTGCACAGGATGACCCCAAATGTCACACCATGTGTCTGAGAGAACTGGCCAAACACTTCCAGAGCTCTGACAGGCTTCATGCCACAACCTCTGCCCTGGGGAGTCTCTTCCAGTTCTCAACCACGCTCTGGATGAAGAATCTCTTCCTAATTTCCAGCCTAACCCTCCTCTGACCCAGGCCTTGTGCTGCCTTGAGTGATCACAAACTTCTGCCAAACCCCACAGCTTCAAACCCTGAAGCCTCCCTGGGGTGTTTGATGGGCTGAGCATCACCCCTGGGATCAAACAAACCCCTTGGCCCCAAAATCAAAGGTCAGCAACTGTGCTCAGAGCTGACACATGATGAGCCCTGCTGAACACCATGCCCTTCATGTGTTGAGCAGCAGACAAGCCCCCACAATGGTCCCTTTCATCCTGACCTCCAAATTCCACCTCATTTTGGGCCACCTCAGAGCCTCTCCGTCCGCGTGACTCTGCCGCCTGCCTTTGCCTCAGGACGGGCAAAGAAATCCCTACAGGGGAGTTTAAAGAGCTGCCAGCACCCGAGATTCCTGCTTATTAGACATAATCATAATCCTATAATGATAATAGAGTACATTATAATTTGCAAGAGAGGGGAAATCTTGACATAAATTGCTTGCCTCTGATTCACCGACCCGAGTGCAATTCTGGCACTCTGGTTATGGGGAGGAGATTCTTTATCACAGAATCCCAGAATATCTTCAGTTGTAAGGGACTCACAAGGATCATCAAGTCCAGCTCCTGGCAAAGGACAACCCTAAAAATCACACCATGCAATTTAGTTGTAATCCTGAAAGGGAGAGGGCTTGGTATGAGTGCCTCTCCCACAGTAAAGGACTTATTTATGGACATTTCAGCACCCACCAGACTCAGCCCATCATGCTTGAGGTCATTATTTGCACCCCAGAAGGTAAAAATGTCCACTCACAGGCCAGGACTCACCTCTTCAAGCCATTGTACAAACAAATGGAGCCAGAAACTTGGTGGCACTTGGGGTCATGGCTGAGTGGTGGGGTTGGCACTGCTGGGTGAATAATTGGCTGGATGACCTTAAGGGTCTTTTCCAACCAAAATGATTCTGTGGTTCTATGCCATCAACCTGTCCTGTGAAGCACTGAGAAAAGCAGGGGGCCAGTTTTGAGCCAGAAGGGTGCTTTTTGACAAATGGAGCCAGAAACTTGGTGGCACTTGGGGTCATGGCTGAGTGGTGGGGTTGGCACTGTTGGGTGAACAATTGGCTGGATGACCTTAAGGGTCTTTTCCAATCTAAATGATTCTGTGGTTCTATGCCATCAACCTGTCCTGTGAAGCACTGAGAAAAGCAGGGGGCCAGTTTTAAGCCAGAAAAGTGCTTTTTGGTCCTCACTCTGACTGAATTCCTGCTGCCTTTGGGCTGCTCCAGGGCCAGGCTGCAGGCAGACACCCCATTTTCCAGGCACAGCCCCAGCACCACAAGGATCAGCTGGGCTGAGGCTCCCTCCAGGTGCTGCAATGCTGCAGAGCTGCTGGAGCTTTTAAACCTTTAAACACAAATAAGATTTACTGGGGGTTGCTGCAGGAAAGCTGAGTTATGGGGCTCCCTCCCCACGGAATGTGGGTGCTGCTGTAGGAACTGGGTGCATTTCCAGGGGGATCTCCTTGGAACTTCCACATTTCAAACTCCCACATTTTAACTCCATCCGGATCCCTGCTAATAAAACACTTCAAATAAGGAGCTGGGAGAGTCCCCAGGACACGTTAGAGGTTATCCCAGCTCCATTACTCATCCCGGAGGGAAGGCAGAGGGAAGGACCTGACTCACATCACGGCACCACGGAGGGAGGGGCTGGAGGCACCAGAGCCCTGGGGCTGCTCCGTGAGCGCAGACCGGGATTTTCCTCCACAGCTGCTCCTTTTCCTGACTGCTCTGCCCAAAGGATGCTCTGACAGCACCAGAGAACCTTCATTTCCCCTCTGCGTGTGTGGGCGTGTGTTAGAGCCCTGTTTATTGAGAATTTTAAACTTTCTGTGCTGATAGACACTAACCCCAAAGAAAACACTGCATTTAACCTGAGGCCATAAAGAAGGCTTCCAAAAGTGAATGACAGAACTAAAATTATGAGTATGTAGTTTAAATAGAAGTGTATAATATCACATAGGAAAAACTAAAAGTTTAGAGTTTTAGAATATAGAAATATATATACATCAAGATTAAAGTTTTAGAGCAGACTAGTCCTTCTTCACCTTCTTCTTCATGAGTTTAAGTAATATTGTATAATTAAATTTAAAAGTTCACATTGCAGACCACAAGTAGTTAGTTATTAAGTTAAAAATAAAAATAATGTAAGTATCATTTCCTAATTAGACAGCTTATCCTTTAAAAACCTTATCAAGAAAAAAATACAGCTCCATTTTTAATTTGTTAACATAAAGTACCATCAAACTCACCATTTGTGAAACTATAATATAGATAAAAACTAATAAACATCTACGTCACATAAACAAAAAATACCGTCTCACACATTTAATCCCAACTTTAACAAAAAAAAAACCCCAACCAAACAAAAAAAAACAACAAAAGCTCCACAGGCATGTACCTGCAAGGGGGTATTCCCACTTTTCCACCTGAATATCAACAGGCATGTTGACAGTCTCCACATGCCTCGTGTAGCCCTGGGGTCTGAGCCTCTTTCCAAAACTTCCCCCACACGCTGCACATCCCATCCTTACCCCAGCTCATTTCCTGCTCTTTACTAAGGGAAAAAAAACAGCTGTCAAGCATGTAGAGAAATTGCCCCAGAGCCATGGAGGCTCTGATCAGAGCTAGAAAAGCCCAGACACCCTAAAGGCTGTGCCAGAGCTCTCTCCCTGCCAGGGGCAGGCTCAGCCCCACTCCCAGCACGGTCCAGCAGTGGGGAAGGAAGGCTGCAGGCAGGAGGGGTGGAAAAAGGGCATTTCTTGGTTTGGCACTGAGTCAGAGCTGTATTTTCTGCCTTTTGACAGCATTAACCAGAACACTCAGATGTCCCAAGTGTCTCTGGAGAAAGGAGCCCATAAAGTCAACCAATTCTTTCTTTGGTTCAGGGCATGGCCAGGGTGTAAAAACAGACTCCTGGGGGCTGTTTGTGCCCCAGCCTGACCTTTCAACCTTTATTACTTTATAGCAGCCATTTAAAACCACCCCCATGTCCATGCAAACACCATGGGTAACACCTCCTGGGAATGGCATGGCTGATGGGGAGCTGGGAGAGGGCTGCACAATAAATATTTCTTGCCTTCCCCATGAAACAGAGCAAACTCCTCTCCAGCAAAGCAGCCGTTCCTCTTTCTTTCCAGCCGTCTGTGTTATTTTTGTGTCGTGTTGCTGGTTAAAAATACCCCTTGCCAGCAAGAACAGAGTTATTTGGAGCACCCTTCTTTATCTTTGTTTGGGAAGAGCACACGCCACCATCAGCTGCTTCCTTCCTCCTAAAAATCATCTTCTGCAAAAAAAAAAAAAAAACCCCAGTGATCCTGTGCTTACTCTGTGGCCTTGGAGAGGTGATTGTGGCCATGAGGGGATTTCCAGGCCTAAACTGTCCAACAAAGGGAACAAAGACACAAGTGCCTGTCACATGTAGGGTATGGGATGGGGGAAACCTTCCAGTGTCCCCCCTGGATGCCAAAGCTCGTGGCTTCTGGAGGGGATCCTGCAATGTGCACATTCCTGGCTGCAGGAAAAAAGAAATAAATACATGAATCTGGACATCAAGATGAGCTCACTGGAAGGTTTTTGCTTGTGGAGAATCTCCATGATACCAAGATTGAGAAGCCAGTAATGACCATGAATAATTTGTGGAGTCACTGATGGAGCCCAGAGCCTCCCCTGCTCTGGGAGCTCCACAGCCCCAGAGCCTCCCCTGCCCTCCCACAGCTGCCACTCCAGAGGAACAAAAACCATGGAAGAGTCCTCAGACCCCCCACTCTTCATGGGGGTGTCAGGAAACCCAAAGTCCCTTCAGGCTCCTGAACAAAAACAATTTGATGGTGCCAAAAGCCCAGGATATTCATTAATAACCACAACTGTTAATAGAGTCCATGGAGCATCTCCCAAACTTCACTCTCCCAGAAGGCATCCTATAACTTGTTAAGATGGGCAAAAGTATCTCCCTCAATCTTTAGCAGTCTTTGGTTGTTTGTATTTACTGCAGGGCATTCTGAGACCCAAAAGAATTCCTGGGGAAACTGTAGCACCCTGTGCTCAGCAGTGCCATCCCCTCGTCACTGAATTGGGCCTTTCTTTTCTCCCTTTTTTTTCCAGGCTAAAGTAATCAGGGAGTAAAAGTCTGGAATCCAACCACAAGGAGCATGAAAATATTTGAACAAGCTGGTTTAAATCAAGGCTTTGACTTGCCTTTGTAATGGCCTCTTTGGTCAAGGCTTGAGCATGCTGCTGCATTTTGGAGTGCAAAGCAGAAGAAGGGTTTGCTCCATCTGCTCTCAGGGTGAGCACAGAGGCAGAAGCATGGCCTGTGGTCTCCAATATTCCAGAGAGAGAAAGGAAATGATTTAATCCTGTTTGGATTTTTGATTTGTTTTTCTTTGGTAGTTAATCTGAGCAGGGTGGTTTTAAACCAGCCTCTGGCCAGCTGGGCTCACACTGCTCATCTCTCTCCATCCTGCAGCTCCCACTGGACATGGGACAGCATGGAGGAAACCCAGAGCACCAGAGGTGACACTGACCCTCCCAGTCACTCCAATTTCTTCATTTCATGGGTTTTTTCCTGTCTCCATGCACCCAAAGGAGCCATGTGCCTCCGTTTCCCACTGTCCTCCCTAGAAAACACATCAAAGCCCAGCTGTGCGCTCAGCGAAGGCTGGAGCAGCCCAGCCTCCTGCTTTCCAAGGTAAATAATGACTTTCATTAGGAACTATGCCTAATTAACCACGTGGAGTTGATGACTCAGCTGACTGTCAAAAGCTTTTTTGCTCTGGTTCCCAGTTTTCACAGCCTGACCCAGCGTCTGCCCCTGTGTGCATCAGCACAGACCCCAAAGTTCGAGGAAATCCCAGTTACACCAACCAGGCTGTGACACCTCTTTGAGTGAGTTTGGCAAAAACCCCCTCCTGCAGGGCCCTGCTGGCCTCCTGAAAAGGAGATTATTTTTGTCCTCATTTGAATTTTGAAAAGCAAACAGGCTCTGTTGATTCAGACATCACACTTAGGCTCGGGGCGGTAAATACTGCAAGGTTTGCTCTTTTTATCAGCTTGCTCGGCAAATCAATAGAAGGACTCAAAAACGTATTGTCATCATAAACGAAGGAATTCATTAATGCCCCTTGTTTGCCTCCATGTTTCAATGGAATACAGAGCAAATACATCCAGTGGGTGATCACTGAGGCCAGCAGCACCAGCCAGGATCTCCAGCCACTTGGAATTTGCCTGGGAGAAGGAGGTGATGGAGGTGAAGAGGTGGCAGACCTGGAGGCCTGGGATTTGCATCCCTCTTCCTGTGCATATCCTGAGGGAAAGAAATTCATCTTTTGGATGTGCCCTCCAACACCTCCACTCCCTGGGAGGCATTTTGGGAGTGGAGGGATGTGTCTGGCTAACTCTCACCCCTCCAGAGTCTGTTATCTCACCTGTGGGAGAGATCTCGTCTCGTTTAACGCCTCTGGACAAAACATGTGAAAACTGCATTGCTTAAATATTCCATGCACCCTCCAGCAGCCCTGTTCCCTTTCCATGAATCACCAGGACCCAGCCAGAGCAGCTGTCCTGGAGGTTATATGTGCTCAGCAAATAGGTTTGTTGGCACTGACATGAGCATTTTCCCTGCAGCACTTTTGAAGTGTAGAAGGGGAAAGATGCAAAGCGTCAGCTCCGCTGGCATCACACGGCTCCAGGAGCTATAAACCATGATCCCATCCAGTTCCACGAGCCTCTGTCAGCATCAGGCAGGAGTGTGGGCATGCCAAGAGGTTCATGTGTCCCATTTCTTAAACAAACCTCTCCTTCCAGGCATATTGGGGAGCAGGGTCAGATCCAGACACAGTGTGGGATCCAGCTCTGGTAGCTTTGCCCATGTCCCATGGATCCTCCTGGGACTTCAGCAGCAGGAAATCCAGGGAAATCCATGGCATTTGCCCAACATCCAGATACCTGCAACTATGTTTGGCTGGAAGGTATTGCAGATATCTTAATAGATTTCAAAATCTTTTAAAGTTTTCTCCCCACTTGCTCAGCAGCAGAAGTGACTGAGCACAAGGTTCTGCACAGGGATTGGGGCAACCCTTGGTGTTACAAGCTGGGGGTTGAAGGGATTGAAAGCAGCTCTGCCAAGAAAGATTTGGGATGTTGGTGGATGAAAGGCTGGACATCACCTGGTAATGTGCACTGGCAGCCCAGAAAGCAAAATGTGTGCTGAGCTGCATCCAAATAGCTCAGGCAGCAGGTGAGGAAGGGGATCCTTCCCCTCTGCTTCATTCTCATGAAACCCCACCTGCAGTGCTGCATCCAGCTCTGGGACCACCAACAGAAGGACATGGACCTGTTGGAGCCAGTCCAGAGGAGTCCATGGAGATGCTCCAGGGCTGGAGCCAGGCTGGGAGAGCTGGGGGTGCTCACCTGGAGAGGAGAAGGCTCCACGGAGAGCTCAGAGCCCCTTGCAGGGCCTGAAGGGGCTCCAGGAGAGCTGGAGAGGGGCTGGGGACAAGGGATGGAGGGACAGGACCAAGGGAATGGCTTTTCACTGCCAGATGGGATATTGGGAAGGAATTCCTGACTGTGAGGGTGGGCAGGCCCTGGCACAGGGTGCCAGAGCAGCTGTGGCTGCCCCTGGATCCCTGGAAGTGTTCCAGACCAGGTTGGACAGGGCTTGGAGCAGCCTGCTCTAGGGGAAGGTATCTCTGCTGATTGCAGTAATTTTGGAAGGAGATGGCCTTTAACCCAAACTCTTCCATGACTCTGTGACCCTTCTGCTGTGCCCCTGGTAAATCATCCTGGCACATCCCCTGCAGTTCACTGAGGGATTAATGTGGCCCCATCCAGTGCCTGCCTCGAATGGAGCCGCCGCCAAAAACAAGCTCATTTGCACATATTTGTCATCAGGAAAAAAAATAGCCGCTCACTGATCCAGAACATTCATCTCTAAATATTTACAAAGCATTATTTCTCTGAATAAAAGAGACATTTTTCACTCAACAGACCAGGCATATGGTAGCGGCGTGCGGCGGGAGACGAATTGCGCTGAGTAATTCTGAGCAGATTTAATGCCAGCGATAATTATTTTTAATCAGACAGAAAGTTCCCTGGGTGATAACTGAACATGCAGCATTTGAAAGCAATTCTGTCGACCTGTGTTGTTGGATATTATTTGTTCAATTGTGCTTGTTGTGCCTTTTGGTACTTCAGTGCAACTTCACCCGCCTTCCTGTCTCCCTTGGGGAAGGGAAAAAAAAAGGAGGGAAAAAACCCACAAACCCCAAGCCCTCTGTCATTTATTTCAAGCATGTCTTTTAATTACAGCTCTGCATTTAGATAGTGTACAAAATATTCCGGGCTGGATGCCTGTTTAACAGACTCCCCAGTTGCTGCTTGAAGCTGCTCAGCAGAACACAGTGTGAATCATGATGAAACCTCTCACTTCAGCACCAGGGAAAATGGAGAACCAAATGTACTGATGGCAAACATTTAAGAAAGATTGGCACAGGAGGAGGGATTTTGCCAGGCTTTGGTTTTTTGGGGGAGTTTTGAGAGATGTTACAGGTGAATGCAGCAGCCCCAAATCGCAGCAGCACCAAATCGCTCCCTGCTGTGCTGCAGGCCGAGGTGTTTTATGTCACCCACATATCCCCGTGTCAACATGCTCACAAACACCCTCCCCAGGGGTTTTTGTACCACTGGGAGACACAGCTGGAGAAGACACAAAAGCCTTTGGTATCTCCTGCAGTCAATCATAGGCTCATACAGTGGTTTGGGTTGGAAGGGACCTTAAATCCCATCTCATTCCAACCCATGCCATGTCCAGGGACACCTTCCCCTATCCCAGGTTGCTCCAAGCCCCATCCAACCTGATCTTGGACACCTCCAGGGATCCAGGGGCAGCCACAGCTTCTCTGGGCAAACTGTGCCCACCCTCACAGGGAAGAATTTTTTCCTGATATCCCACCTAGACCTGCTCTCCTTGAGCTTAAAGCCACTCCCCATCGTCCTGTCACTCCATCCCTCATCCAGGGATGGGACATCATTCCTCCATAGCCTTGGGACTGTGACCCAGTGCCACACTGGGGACATCTCTCAAGCCCCAGGATTGGGCATGGCCATATCCAGGTCCCTCTCCAGCTATTGCCATCTGGGAAGGTGAGGAACAATGGGAACAGGATGCCAGGGACAGGCTGGGCTGGAAACACAATCCCTGCTCCACACAAGGATACAGCCAGGGGTGAGCAGGGCACACAAATGAGGCCAATGGCATATTAATGAGCAATGAGATCTACCTGGCAACAGCTCCTCCATCTGCTGAATAAGCCCCTGTAACGAGCTTACCTGGGCTCCTTGTCATGCCCTGGGAGGGAGCAGCAGCACCCAGAGCCTCCCTGCCAGCCCTGGGATCAGGATTGATCCCCTGGCACCACGAGAAGAGCAAATCCCCATGCTCAGCCCTCAAAAGCAACAGCTCAGGAAAGATTAAGTTATGTTTCTGGCAGGGCTCAGGGTTTGCAAGTCCCCTGCAATTACAGTGACAATTACAGGGCTGCCTATGGCTGCACTTGGAGTCAGGGGAGCAGCGTGGGAGCTGCTGCCATTTGAGGGTTGGTTCCTGTAGTTTCCAGCACTGGGGAATGTCAGTTCCTGCTGAGGGGTGTAACCAACACCAGGACCTCCTTGCCTAAACCTGCACTGACTGTGGGGTTAATCCTGGCCCTGCCAAACCCTCACTTAAAGATGCAGGAGGGATGAGGAAAATCAGCCTGGAGGGAGAATGAGACGGCTTTCATTCCTAACCCAGAAAAATACAGGCCCAGAAGGAAAATACTTTGCATCTGATGGTCTCACAGATGCTCGAGGCATCAATCTCCTTGTCTCAAAGGAAAGTTATCCAGGAGAACCATGAACACCTACATCACCTGGGGATATCTCACTGGACATGTGTGTCAGAGCTTAAAACCTCCTTCAGTAGTGCTGAGGAGCTCAGAAAATCCTTTTCAGCCTCACCTGGGGGATCCAGCAGAGATTCCATAAGGACAGCTCCACTCCATTAATCCCTGAGGCTCTCCCCATGTCTGTCAGCCTATTTCCAGTAAACCAAAGGAGGTGATCACCAAATTCAGGAAGGCAGCAGATGAGAAGAAAGATTTTCATCTTCAGTTGAAGGAGAGGTAACAAAAAACCACCTTATTCAGCAAAACACATCCCCTGCACCCCAAAATTGCCCCAACCTGCTTCTAAATGGGATGGAGATCTCTGATCCTCCAACTGTTTGCAGCCAGGAAAAACAAATGGGATTTTGCTTTCATCCCTGGAGCCTTTGCACTCAGCTGGGCTGGAGCTCACAGCCAGCACACACAAGTTGTTTCAGCAAGGAGAGAGCTCAAGGGGAATCATCTTGAAGTGCTCTTGTCAGGCTGGGAAGGTCCTGGGCTCGAGGCTTGATAGCCAAGATTATTTTGGGCAGGAAAAAACCCAGCCCTGCTTCATCCCAAGTGCAGGAGGTGACTCTGGCCTTGTTCTCCCCCATGGCTTGGGGCAGGCCTGGCTGCTGAGATGCTCCTGGAGAGAATTTTGGGAGATGCTGGGAAGAACTTCCCATGCAACCCTGGGCTTGAGCATAAGCACACCCAGAAGAGACCCACCAGCCCATGCCAGCCTCAGCAGCCCCTACCAAAAACCAACTCTGACCATAACTCTCAGCCAAACCTCAGCCCCCTGGGCCTGATGGTGCTTTTGCCATATTCCCGAGCAGATTAATTTTGGGATGAGGCTCAGATTTGCCAGTGCTGGGCTCAGAGGTGAAATGCCTGCTCCTTATTACCAGCATCAAAGCTGTGCTCTCCCAGTGTTCCCAGCAGTTCATTATCCCTCCCACCCTCCCAGCCTTTTTGTCCTGCCACAATAAGGCAGGAGGCAGAAGTCAAAGGTATCATTCCAGGGAAAGCTCTCAGGAGCTGTTCATCAAACTTGCCCTTTTCTAATGAGAGTCATCTCATTTACATGCTCATTTAATGCTACACTCCCCATCTAACAGCACATTCCAGCCACCTCCTTCCTTCACCTAAAAACCCATTTACAAAAAAGCACCATTTCCCCTAAATCCTAATTGGGCCCCTGTGACCCCACATAAGCCTCAGCCAACCCTTTTTGTGCCCAAAGAGAGCACAGCCTCCCAAAGGCTTTATCCAAACACATTCCAGCCCAACGAATTAACAGTTCCTCTGATTAACAAAACTGAAATGCCTGGGGGAAAAAAAATAGGGAAATCATTCTTGGGTCTGTTCCTGCTGCAGAACAAACACCCTCCTGCCCCAGGGGAGCCTCTCCCACCTCCCTCACACGGCCTTGTCCAAAATCTCAAGTGTGGCTGGCAGCCCACAAACCTCCCTGTGAGGGCCTGTCCCAAAAAACACCAAGAGCTTTATGATCCATCTGTCTGGAGCCTCTCAGGTTGCAGGGAATGCTCAGATTGACTGAGAAAAAAGTAAATTTTTGCCCACTTCTGGTCTGCTGTCACAAGGTGCTAATGCAATATTGTGGTTCCCATGCAGCAGCTCAGAGTGGGTTTGTGCCCACACATCCTTGTCTCAGGCAGGGCTGGGCATCCCCCAGCACCAGCATCTTCTGCTCAGCAGCACAGGACCCTCACAAGCTCCTTTGTACCAACAGCAGGGACCTTGCTGGGAGCCCCTGTGCTAATCCTGACATCCATCCAGCCTGGGGCAAGGAGGCATTTTCAGATATTCCTGTATTCATTTCATATATTCCTGGGGGTTTTTTTCCTTACAAATAGCATGGAGTAGGCATGGAAAATACAAATAAAGAACCCTGTAGTGCTATGAATAGTCCCTACTCCTATTACCATGGGCTCACTGGGATGCTGTGGATGCAAGTCAGGGAGCTCACAGTGATTCAGCCCCAAAGGGATTTCCCAGCTCAGCCCCCACTCTGCTGCCAGCACACAACAGCCCTGTCAGATCTTTCATCAGTTTAACAAGCTCTGCCTCAAAATTAGTTCTGAGGTCTTTCACCCTCAGCAATCCTATTAGCCCCAGGCACCCCAGGATCCCAGAGCTGTGTGCTGATCCCCTCTCAGATTTATTCCTGCCTGCTTCAGAGCCATTTGGTTTTCTGCTGACACAGCCCTTCCAGTTAAATCAGTTTGCTTCCCTCCCTGGTGTTTACATTCCCTCTGTATTTATAGGCAGTCCTCTCCCAACATCTTTGGACAAACACAGATGATATTTTTCGGCTCCTTGCCTAAAATAGGCCCTTTTCCCCTGCCCTTCCCAACGCCCCTGTGCTGCACCTGTTGTGATTTCAACTCTCCCTTTTTGGGGGTAACCACCAGAACTCTGTGGCACATTCCCAAAGAGGCTTCCCCAGCATTTAGCAGAGTCCTTAAATATCTCCTCATCTTTATTTTGCTTTTTTTCACTTTAGGCTCCTATGTGCTTATCAATGGCACATAGGGAATGCACCAAGGTTCTTTCTTTGTTCTCCTTTTAATTTCCACTCACCAGCCCTCAGTTCAGCACAAAATCTGCTTCACCTCCCAGATTCTTGAGGTCACCCTTTGCAATAGGGCATTTGCCCTGTTTTACAGCAGCCCTAACCCACCCCCTTGCTTTCGCAGTCAGGCTTCAAGAGCAGCACTGACCCTCAGACTGTGCAGCCTCCTGCCAGCACAGGGCAGTGCTTTGGGGAAGGCAGGCAGACTCCAGACTCTGCATTTGCCTTGCCTAGAAACTCTGCTCCCTTTCCAAGAAAGAAATCTGGTGACAGCAGGTTGGCTGCTGGCATCATCTATGGCAAAATCCCATTTTCTAGTACCTGCTGGCAGCCAGCAGGGAAAAAAAAAACCAAACAAGGGGGAGCATCCTCATAGTGAGTTCTTGTGCTGAGGATTTAATTTTCATAGAGCTCATTAACTTCCCCAGCAGCAAGCTCGCTGCCCACACCTCATAACTCCAATTATTCCCTCCATCCCCTTTCATCCCACGGCCTCCCAAGCCTTGCAAGCTCAAGAAAATGAAATCATCTCAATGACTGGCTCTTTTTATCCCCCTATTTCAAGTCTTTTCTGTTCTCCAGTCAGATGATACCACCTCTGACTCCTCTGTCCACAAAAGGCTACCCTAAGTATTTGATGTGAATGCTGCAGGGAGAAAAACCTCACTCCATTTGGGGTTATTATCTCCCCAGAATGCCATTTTTATCCAGCAATCTCCAGCCAAGCAGGGGGTCTGCTGCATCTCTGCATTATCATGTTTGGAGCACATGGATTGCTCACTACGTGGTTCTTACCACAAAGAATACACAAAAAAAAAACCAAAACAAAACCACCAAAAAAAAAAAAAAAAAAAAAAAAATGCCCCACTAAATAGAAAACATCCACTTAGGCTGCTGATATTATGCTGGTGGAAAAAAAAAAGAAAAAAAAATAAAAGGAGAGGAACTATTGCTAATTGTTGTGTCAGCTAATGGCCCAGGATTCATCCTGAACACACAGAATATCCCAAAGTCTGGTTTTGTAATAGTTGGTGCCTGCAATTCTCCATGTGGCTCTGCACAGGTGTGTGTGTGTCAGAAAGGGATGCTGAGGTTCCCAGCAGAAGGCAGAGTTAAAACATCAGAGCTGCCTGAATACACCAGGGGATGGTTCCTGTCACTGTATTTCCTTCTGGAGCTCAGAAACCATGAGGAGCCCATGAAGGTGATCACAGGCTGGGAGAGCTGGGGCTGTTCAGCCTGGAGAAGGTTCCAGAGTGGCTTCAGAGCCCTTTCCACTGCCTAAAGGGGCTCCAAGAGGGCTGGAGAGGGACTGGGGACAAGGGATGGGGGGACAGGACAACAGGGAGTGGCTTTAAGCTCAAGGAGGCACATCTAGGTAGGATATTAGGAAAAAATTCTTCACTCTGAGTGTGGTGAGGCCCTGGCACAGGGTGCCTAGAGAAGCTGTAGATGCCCCTGGATCCCTGGAAGTGTCCAAGGCCAGGTTGGACAGGGCTTGGAGCAGCCTGGGATAGTGGAAGGTGTCCCTGCCCATGGCAGGGGTGGCACTGGATGAGCTTTAGGAGATCCCTTCCACCCCAAACCATTCTGTGATTCTGTGAGTCTGAATGTCAGTATCTCAGTGCTTCCAGCATGTTTAGGATTGGCAATGCCCCATTTTCAGGCCAAGGGGTAGAGGTGAAGCAAGGATAACCAGCACTGCTGAGCTGAGACACACCAGCCTCATCCCAGCAATTTCAAAGCTGCCTCCGTGTTCTCCACCACTATGGACAAGGACAAGTCCTGCTGACTGGAGCAACGTGGAGCCACTTGAGACAGCAATCACAGCTCCCTGCTGGAGAGGCAGCAGGCAATGGGCAGAGCTCCCTGGATTTTGTGTTTCTCAAGGGAAAGGACCCCACCAGCAGCTCTGGTCTCTGGCAGAACACACCTCAGGGGCTTCACAGGTATTTCATAACTACATCAGCGTGAGTCCTTTATAGACTTAAAGACATAAGACATTTTTAGTAGCCATGGTAATCAATTCCTTTGCTCAGTTAGCCTTGCAGATCTAAGAAAATATGAATCTTTTTTATAGGGAAAAAAAAATCAGCATTTCTACAGCAAAGCTGCAGTCGAGGAGGCCCAAGAGCAGCAGCAGCAGCAGCAGCAGCAGCAGCGTGATGGGCACCAGCCCTTTGCCCTGCAGAGAGTGGCAGGGTCCAGGTGCCAAGGAGGGCAATAAGGTGGGAGCAGGGGCAGATGGAGCCTCGATCCTGCCCTGGGGCTGGGAAGGTGCTCAGGTGATCCCTGGAGGCAGGAGCACACAGTGCAGCCCCCGTGCCTGTCCCCAGCCTGAGCTTCACCCATCATTTGCCTTTGCTGGAGGGAAGGGCTCGGAAAAATCCATGTGCATGTCCTCTGAGACCATGGCTGGGGACAGAGCTGGGGCTGCAGCTCGGCCTCCAGCGGGCTTAGTGCCAAGAGACAGAGGGAAAGGGATTTAACCTGCCAAGTATGAGCTGCCAGGGAGAATTTCAAATACCAAATAAATGCAGAAAAGTGCTTCTATTCCCTGCCTTGATCCCCTCCTCGAGCTGGCTGGACTTTGTAAGTTTATATCCATGCTCCTGGACAAGAGGCTGGGCCAGTGTGGTGTCCCCAAGAGTGAGCAGCACAGGCAAGGTCTCAGAGCCCACTGTCCCCACCATGTCCCCAGTGTCATGGGACACATTGCAGCCTCAGCCAGCAGCACCAAATGCAGCATCTTCTGGTGGCTGCAACTCAGAACCAAAAACAAATAATGAAAGCCTCCAGCACAGAGCTCATGCCACAGCCCAGAGCTCAGCACCCATCACAGTCCCCTTGGCATGGCAGAGAAATGGGGCAGAGGAGGGGAAACACTGGGGGTAGGGGGGTGTCTGCCTGCCCCCAGCCTTCTTACACCTTCCCCAGCAACCTCTGGCTGTGGCCAGTATCAGTGCAAGGTGCAGGAGGAGACAGACAGGGGATTAATCCTGCCCTGCTGAACATCCCCACCGGGGCTGATCTGATCCCTGGGCATGTGTGCACCCTGATTTCATTAATCACAGATGAGTCCTCACTGCTTTCCCTCTCTCCCCACCTCCAGGAGCAGCTCTCCAGAGGACAGAGCCCGACCTGCCAGGTGTTCCTGTGGAGCAGAGCATCTGTGCTCGCCCCCCTGGACTCCCTGCAGGATTAGCAGAGGCTCTGCAGGCACCAGGCAGCCCGGGGGGTTCTGTCCCTACTCCACAGCCCAGCTCTGTGCTCTCCTAATGCCCTAAAGCCCCTCAGAGCAGTGGTTCCCCTGCATCAAGGATATTTTACAGCCTCTGCTCTGCAGCTTCCACTCCTCTGTGCCCTCCCGGAGAGGTGCTGGCCAACCAAATCCTTCCTCTGTAGGACATTTTGGTTCTCCTCTATGCATTAGTGACTTTACCATTTGCTCCCAGTGATCCCAGTTTGGGAGAGGAGACAGAGGGCCCAAGTGCTGCTGGGCTGGCTGGGTAGGCTGGAAAAAATCCCCATTGCTTTTGGGGCTGGAAAGCAGCAACCCTCAGGTGCTCCAGCCCTCCTGAGAGGTTTCATCCAAACATCTAAAAGAGAGATGTAGTTAAGCTTAACCTTACACTTAATTCCATGGCCTCAAATATAAGAGGGATGTGGATCTGCTGGAGTGAGTCCAGAGAAAAGCTCCAGGGCTGGAGGCAGGCTGGGAGAGCTGGGGGTGCTCACCTGGAGAGGAGAAGGCTCCAGGGAGGGCTCAGAGCCCCTGGCAGGGCCTGAAGGGGCTCCAGGAGAGCTGGAGAGGGACTGGGGACAAGGGATGCAGGGACAGGACACAGGGAATGGCTCCCAGTGCCAGAGGGCAGGGATGGATGGGAGATTGGGAATTGGGAATTTCTGGCTGTGAGGGTGGTGAGGCCCTGAGCAGTTGTGGCTGCCCCTGGATCCCTGGAAGTGTCCAAGGCCAGGTTGGACAGGGCTTGGAGCAGCCTGGGATGGTGGAAGGTGTCCCTGCCCATGGCATAGGATGGAACTGGATGAGCTTTAAGGTCTTCTTTAGCCATTCCATGACTCCATGATTCCATGAAGACAGGGATATTAATATCCCCACCAGCCCTTCCATTACCTATAACCACTGCAGTTCCAGGTTCTGTCATTGTCCACTACAGACTGACACAGGTTTGAACAGGTCATGCCTCAGCCTCAGGAAATCCTGACACTGGCTGGATTCTGCAGACAGTCACCTTTCATCAAATCTGACATTTCCTCAACCCCCAAAATCCTACCTGAAAAGCATTCTGTGTCCCTCTCTCAGATAATTATCACCATCCCTGTGACTGCACAGCCAGCACAGTGGGACATCCCCATCCCTCTGTGCCACTGGCTTCAAAATCCAGCCTTGGATTAAATAATCCTGTAGTTGGTTGGGAAATAATTGGTGCCACTCTGTTTGTGAGCTATTGCTTTTGGTAATGAAAGCCTCTGTTCCAACCCAATTAGCATGATACTCCAAAAAGGCAAAGGACAAAGCTATGATAGCTCAGGGATAAAAATAGTCAGTGGATTTGGATTGGAGGGAGAAAAAAGGAGAAAAAAACTCCTACAAACATCATAACCTTACAGCAGACCTTGTCCCAGCTGTGTCATTCTGGACTGAGGATGTTGTGAAAGGGCTTTGCACCCCATGGCAGGGATGTATCCCCCATCATCCCTGCTGGGATGTGCACCAGGAGCTGAAACACCAACTGAGGGGAGACCTCATTGCAGCCTCCAAAATCTTCACAAGGGGAAGCAGAGGGGTGAAATTTGGGTCTCCTCAAGTCAGGTCTCATAAGCTCTTGGAGATCTATTTCACACTCAGGATAGCTCAGCTACCTTAGAAGGCATAAAATCAGCAGGATGGCTTCTGTGGTAGTGTTGGAAACAAAAAGGTTTTACTAAAAGGCAAAATAACAAAACTTTACAGAGAAAAAACTGAGCCAGGTACAAGAGGTTCTTGCCCCTGGTAAAACACCTCACAAAAGTGATTTGTTTCTTTGTTCTCTTCTTTTTCTAGTAGATTGCTCAGGTGGGACTTTTTGTTTCCTGTCCAATTAGCCATCCTTAAGTTTGAGGTGAAGTCCCCCAAGTCCTATGAGGTGTCTTTTTCACCTATTTCCTTTTAAAGTGGACAAAGGATGGTTTTGTTACTCTGTCAACAGGGGGGACATTCCTATAGAGGGGCAGCACCAACTCTTCACTCTCACGAGTGACAGGACCTGAGGGAATGGCTGGAGCTGAGTCAGGGGAGGTTTAGGTTGGATGTTAGGAAAATATTCTTCATCCAGAGGATGGTGGGGCTCTGAAAAGGCTCCTCAGTGTGAAAAACACCAATCACTTGTTTTTAAAATTTTAAAAGTTTAATAGTAACAAAATGGTTATAAAAAGAGCAATACAATTAGAGTAATAATGATTTGGACAGTTTGGATTAGGACAATATGGGACAATAGAGACAAAGAGTTACAGACAGTCCGGGTACCTTTCCTGGGCAGCACAAGCCCGAGAAAGGACCCATGTTAACAGAGGATTAACCCTTAAAAACAACAACCTGTTGCTTATTCATACATCTAATTCATGATGCATAAATTCCATTCAAACACAGGATTCTGTCTGGTCAGTGTCAACTTCTTCCTCTTAATCCTGATGGAGTCCTCAGGCCTGAGTGAGGCAGGAAGAAGTTCATTTCTTCTGATAATGGAGCAATAAATTCTCTTTCTCTGAAAGATTCAGGTGTCCTGTGGCTGCTATCTGGGTGCAAGCCCTCTCTTTAAAAAAAGTATCCTACATAGCATCGTTTCTATTTTAACATTTTGTTATAACCTCAAACTATATTTAACACACTACTTAAGAGAATTAATACAGCAT
>VZSJ01004399.1:28281-52523 GCA_013398405.1 Pheucticus melanocephalus
CCCACGTTAACAGAGGATTAACCCTTAAAAACAACAGCCTGTTGCATATTCATACACTTCATACATGATGCATAAATTCTGTTCAAACACAGGATTCTGTCTGGTCAGTGTCAACTTCTTCCTCTGAATCCTGATGAAGTCCTCAGGCCTGAGTGAGGCAGGAAGAAGTTCATTTCTTCTGATAATGGAGCAATAAATTCTCTTTCTCTGAAAGATTCAGGTGTCCTGTGGCTGCTATCTCAGTCCAAGCTCTCTCCTTAAAAAAAGTATTCTACATAGCATCGTTTCTATTTTAACATTTTGTTGTAACCTAAAACTATATTTAACACACTACTTAAGAGAATTAATACAGCATTACTTTCTAACACAACACATCTAATATTCATTTTAATATTTGTGAAAAGCCAATCATAAAATACACATTTTTCACACCAGGGTCACAGCCCCGAGGCTGCCAGAGCTGGGACAATGTGCTCAGAGATGAACTGTGTGGGATTGTTGGGGTGCCTGTGCAGGGCCAGGAGTTGCACTGTGATCCTTGTGGGTCCCTTGCAGCTCAGGATATTCTGTGATTCCATGAATGCACTGAGGGGAGGGAATGCTGGAGGCGCAGCTCCCTCCTCTCTGTGCTCAGCGCTCACCCAGAGCTGCTAAACCTGCATTTCCAGGGGGTTTTGGGGCTGTAATCCCGGCTGCCATCCCGGCTGCCTTGCATAATGGGTTGCATTACACGTAATCCACACACTAATACGCTCTGAGCAGGAGCCAGAGCTGATTTTGGAGAGTTTTCCTCGGAAAAACCGCTCGGCCTGCGGCAGGCGGGAGGCTGGGCTGGGCCTGAGGACAGGCCCGGGGGCTGCCTCTGTAAAATAAACCAAACCTGGGGGTTCTGAGCAAAACTTGTCATCCCTGGGAGTGCTCCAGCCAGCTGGGATGAGTTTTGGAGCAGCCTGGTCTGGTGGGAAGTGTCCCTGCCCATGGCAAGGGTGTTGGAACGAGATGGGCTTTAAATTCCCTTCCAACCCAAAGCATTGTAGGAGTCTCTATAACAATTATGGAATGCAAATTATTTGGGATGTTAATATATGGCTACACAGCACACGGGCCATGTACAGCAGGCAGAGCATACATAATGCATTGGCAAAATAGAGCACAAAACCAGAGTATAGCCCAAAACCAATATATAGCACAAAATATATAGCACAAAATATATAGCACATAATATATAGCACATTTCTGTGGCTGCATGCAAGGGTTTACACAGGGAAGGAGTTTGAAGGCTGGAGGGTGAGGGCAGACATTCCCTAGAGCAAACCCCAACCACAGCTCTAAAAGGATTCAGAGCAGAAATCCTAGGAGGGGGGAAAAAAAGCAAACCAGCAAATATAGCTAAAACCCCATGCGTGGCAAAATAAAACTGACCGGATTTATGGATAGCATTTTAAATTAAAGGCTTTGCATAATGCACAGGGGTTTTGTTTTATTAGACTTGCAGCCAGAAGCAGGAGAAAATCGTGGCAAGAGGGAGGAAGGGGAGGACACAGCTCAAATTCCCAAACCTGCCCTCCTCCCATCCAGGCTGAGAGTGTGAGGACACCATCCCAGTGTGGAACAAACGAGCTGTGCATGACACAGGGATGAAGAGCAGGAGATTTAACTTGCTTTGAAAAACTTCTCCCAGCTGTGAAAGCTCCCTGTCCATGGCTTGGGGGGGTCAAAGTGCTGCTGCCACCAGAGCTCCTCCCCAGGCACAGCCTCTGCATCCAGCCTGCCTTTCCCCAGCCTGAAAGCAGCTCTGTGCCTCCATGGCAAAGGCATTTGTAGCCAAAGGAACCCAAACAAACGCTCTGATGATCCCAGGAGGTCATTAGCACTTTACAACCTAAATTATCCCTGCCACCACCCACCCCCAGCTTTCCAATCCTCCTGTGTCAGTTTGATAAAATCAGCCGTGTTGGCTTTTTTCTGCTGAACCAGGACTGAGTGAAAACTTTGAGGCTGAAGAAAAAATTCTTAATTAAAGAGCTCATTTGAAAATAACATCCCCCACGATTTTTATTGAGGGAATGAGTTTCACGTGGCATTTCACACACCATTAAAACTGAAGAATTTTTGACCAGCCAACAGTTTTGGTTGGGAGTATCTGATGTTTTGCTTATATCTGTGTATCTGATGTTCTGCTTATATCTTACTCCTATGTGCCAGCTATTGCCATCTGGAAACAGCCTTTTACTACAGTGGGTTTATCACACAGAGAAATAAGCTCAGTTGTCAACTCCTCTAATAAAGATGAGAGGCTCAGTACAGATGTAAAAGCAAAAATGCTTTCCCATATTCCCTGTTAGGCTGAATTCTGTCAGGTTTCTCCTGTGCCTCTATTTGTGTTCCCTTCTCCCAGACATAATGACAAAGAAACCGCAGGGCTGGAGAAAAAAAGGAACATTGTTGCTTAACCTGGAATGAAAAGTCACTTTTCTTTGCAAGGAAGCCCATTTGGTGAGCAGCTCAAAGATATTAAAGATTGGGAAGGAATTCTTGGCTGTGAGGGTGGTGAGGCCCTGGCACAGGGTGCCCAGAGCATCTGTGGCTGCCCCTGCATCCCTGGAAGTGTCCAAGGCCAGGCTGGATGGGGCTTGGAGCAACGTGGGATAGTGGGAAATGTGCTTGCTCATGGAAAGGGGTTGGGACAAAATGATCTTTTAGGTCCCAGGTTAGTAAATGCCTAACCTTAAACATTTATTTAAGGAAAAACGTGTTTAGTAAAGCTGAAATCACTGCTCCAATCCACACTCTAGAGCCAGAGCTGGCACTGCCACAGAGCTGGAGAGTCCCTGGAAAAGGGCTTGTCTTCCTTCTCTTCACAATGCTGAGTATTTCATAGCCCCAGGATGAAGCAGTGAGGGCATCTGTGTTTAAAGAAAACATGTTTAACACAGAGAGATTTGTAGCTAAGGGCAAAAGCAGCAGGAATTTTGCCTGTGTCGTTTCCCAGACTCTGCTGAGCTTCCTCCCCAATTTCAGGCTGCTCAGAAAATGCCAATATAACAGAAAATAATTATAATAATAAAATAAAACCTCCCTCTCCCGCTGCACTTCGCAATACTGTGATTGTGTGTTTAATAGGCATCATATATATTTAAAATCTTCCAGTGGGCAGCTGTGTGTCTTCATCTATTTATAAATATTATTTATTATAGCATTGATATAATATAATTTTAAATATAATATTATACATAATACATTGTATATAATGATATATAAATAAATGTTTTATAATTATGATGTATAATATTATTATTTACTTATTCATTTTTTATTTATTTCTTTATTAGTTTATTTTAAAATTGAATTTATTTTATTTTTAAATTATTTATTTAGAAATTTAAATAATTAATTTTATTTTATTTTAAATTTTATATTTATTTATTATTTCATTTATTTTTAAAAGGGGACCAATTTTAGTGGTCCCCTAATCACAGACTTGTCAAACAGGCACATTTCCTGTGACTGGACAGCAAATTGTCCGTCCTTGGTTAGAAAGCTCTTTCTGCACAAATTTATGCCAGATTGGCAAATCTTCCCGTGATTATTTCATTTGTTGAGCCTCTGTGGCTGAAAATACAAGGAATTTTGTGAAATGTAAGTTTTTGGGACAAAGCCAGGTTGGATGGGGCTTGGAGGTACCTGGGATTGTGGAAGGTGTCCCTGCCCATGGCAGGGGTTTGGAACAAGATGATCTTTAAGGTACCCTTAGAGGTATCTCAGGTTTTGCTTTGATTGGGACATTGGAGTTCTTGAAATGGCTTTTAAATGAACTGCTCAGAAAATCATGGTCCAGTTTCTCCTGCTGCCAGAGTCTGATAAAATTTAGCCATCTATATTTTAGTAAATTTTGGTACCTTCTAGTTCGGAGATTAAGTGATGCAACTGTGCTGGAAGGACTGAAAGGATGGGCACTGTTGGTTTCCAGCTTGGCTTCACTCCAGGTTTACCTTGGAGACCTCACCAGAGGCTCCAGGAGAAACCCCAACCCCAGGGCCATGGTCACCAACCCCTCTCTGACCTTAGTAAACATCCTATAAAGATGTTTCAGCCCCTTCCCAAACTCTGTATCAGCTTGATTTGGCCCCACACCTGACCTCCCTGGCCCTGGGAATGGCTGGAAAACCTCCCAGCTCCACAAAAGCTTGGAAAAGCCACCAGAGGCAGAAATCAGGCTGCTGGGGCCAGGTTTGGAGCTGATTCCCCAGGGATGAGGGCAAAGCTGAGTGTTTGCTGGTGTGTGTGCCCAGCTTTGCCAACCCAGCTGTCTGTGGCTGCAAATGGACAGAGATTTGCAGTAATTGGATGGAATAATGCACTGGGAATTTTAAATTTATTTCATTCAGAGATAAATCAATAATAAAATAATAAAATGGTGTCAATTACTGTACTGCCCAACAGATGCAGTAAATGTTTTTTTTTATGGGGCAGTGTGGTAATATCTACTCATTCCTAAAGTGATAACAATGCTGATTTAACCTAGTGGAGGTACAAACAGCCACCCTGACTGTCACAGCCCAGTGCAAAAAACCCAAAAGTTCACTTTGATCACAAAATTACACTTCATGCATCCCCTGATCCCTCTCCTGCTCCCATCCAAAGCAGCCAGGAATTAGCACTGGTTCCACAGGAAGAACGTGGATCTTGCTTCTTTCCTGCCCCAAAAGCTGAGGGCATTTTCTTACAGGGGGTTTTCCTCAAGGATGCAAAAGAGAAAGGGAACACTTGATCCTTATCTGTCTGCTCTGCATCCATACCAGACCACCAGTTCAACCAGTAAAACTACTGGAAGTTAATGCCAGAGTTTCTGAAGAGCCTCAAAAAACCCATTTGGACTTGTGGCTTTGTGGCATGAAACTCATCCCAAGTTACTCTCAGGTATCCCTCCACGATGGAAAATCCTACAGATGGAGAAAAAAAAAGCTTTTCCCAAAATTTTAAGGGCTCCCCCGTGTGAATGTGCCCTCCCAGCCAGCTCCTGGAGTCCCACATGTTGGATTTTCCATCCCTACCCCTTGCTCCCTGGTGAGTTAATTCCCCTCCCTCCGAGCTGCCCTCTCCTTTCATCCCCCTTTTAATGAGCTGAGCTGTAGTTAACAATTCTCCTCTTTAATGCAGCAGGGGTAGGAACCAGGCTCAGATTCAGGGCTGCTCTCTCTGACTCCCTGCAAATTCAGTCGAGCCAAGAGTGCATTTGCCACAGGTGCTGGAGGTACTCCTGACATGACTTATACACCAGCAAAGGCAGCCCTAAAAACAAACTGATTTTCCAGGCAGCATCACTTCCCTCCAAGCAACTCCAACTGTTGATTTCCTCCTCTTTTTTTGGTTTGTTTTTTTTTTTTTTTAACTAGACTGGAAGTTTATGTTGCAAACAGAGCAGCTGAGGACTTGTAAATATGTATATACATGCATTTATTTTTACATGTGTGTGTGTGTGTATATTTATATATGTGCCTGCACGCACAGATAAATGTGTACATTCAGGATGGATATTTGAGGACATTTTTAGATTTTTGCAGCTTACAGCACCCAGCAAGCCTCCAACCCAAGAGTGGAAGCTGGCACGAGGCAAAGCCAAAACTGAGCCCCTGTTTGGAGGAGAGCCATGGTGTTCCCACAGTGGCTGAGGAGGAAGGATGGGGAGCAGCCCTCACCAGTTAATTTTAACAAAGCACACATTTTCCCTGCTCCATCATGGACTTGCATATTTTAACTCCTATCTTCTGTTCAGCTGCTAAAAAGAGACTTTCATTCCCATTTTGGCTGCTGGGCCTCATTTCCCATCCCCAGGCTGTTACACTGGCTCTATTCTTGCAGCCACCCAGGGCTGATAACGGGGGAAGGACGAGACACCCCAGAGCTGCTCCCTCCAACAGGTGGGGGTTTTCTGCAGGCACCAACTTCCACAAGCCCAGCACTGTTATGTCTGAGGCAAGCAAGGAATATGAATCAGCAAGGAGGCTGAATTAGCTTTCTGCCCACAGCTCTTCCCAAGGAATTCTTACAGAGATATATTTGTGTTTAAGAAAAGAGATTAGAGAGAGCCATATAAATGCAATCCATCATCCACAATTAGGAATAAATGGGGGCAGGAGCAAGAGAAAGTTTCTGTATTTTATGCCTTTTTCAGAACTATATATTCATACATACATACATACATACATATATAAATATATATTTTATATATATATATGTCTCTGTGTGTGTATATTTTATATATATATATAAATATGTATGCTATTATATGCATCTATAAATATGTATGCTATTATATGTATACATAAATATATATGGGTTTATGTGCTATTTTATATATATATATAGACACAGGCACACATATACATATATATTTATATATGCAAGAATTTTTGTTAAAATTTAAGCCATACACTATATGTATATATTTACATATATAGCATGCATAATTTTTTAAAGATATAGATGTTGATATATAGATTATATAGATACTTGCACATTTGCATACACACAAGCAGCCAAAAGAAGCAGAGAACCTGCTTGCCTTGCCCAAGGCCTGACACATCATCACCCAAATTAAGTTTTATCCCAGAATTTCTCCTTTTGCTTTTTCCCTTGAAGACCCAACTCCAGGAATCGAGTGAATCTTTTCTAACCACAGTTTTCTTCCAAAAGGCAATTGGAAAAAGCTGTTTAATCAAAAATTATATTCTCATTACCATTATTTCATCGTCAATATCCTGGTGCTACTCTGGGCTCCCAACAGGAGCAGGAGGATTCTCAAGGGACCCCCCTCTATTGAAGGAGGGAACTGATGCATCAGCAAAAACCACACCTCAACTTAACCCAGACATAAATCACTGCAAAACTCAGATTTCCACACCAACACACAGCCCCAGCACTCCTCTCACTCCTTCTCCCAGGAGGAACTTTCAGGAGCACTGAACTTACCCAAAACCATTTTTAAAAGACTTTATTTGTTTGGGAAGTGTGGGAAGTGAAAGGTTCCTTTAAGGAGATTTACCATGAACACCATTAGAAGTACATTGTTCATTCAGCCCCTCTATCCATGACATGAGAACAAAATGATCTGATCTAAGCAAAACTTCTGGTTTCATAGCAACAATGAATATATAATTTTCTTTTTGGTGGGGAAATATAATGTAAACCAGTGCTTAGGTGCATAACTTGTGACTACTTTATTTCCTGTACTAGAGTCTGTTGAAACACAATTAAAATATAATTTAACCAAATGGTTTCCTGGAAAATAATAATAATTTTTTAAAAAATCCTTTCTAGTTTAAAAGTCAAAAAATGTCCAGGTGGTTCATGCATGAAAAATAAAAATGCTCTTTAGCTCTTACATAAGTCTTTCCATGAAATCTCAAAATAATTTTGGAAGAAAATAGTGTGGATTGCTCTTTCCTAGTACTGGGAATCAAGAGCCACATCTTGAAGAGTAGAATCTCCAGTAAATCTACTAGAGACAGGTTATTTTGTATTTTGGATCACAGCAGCTCTTTCTGCCTTACAAATTTGGGGTGGAAATGGCCACAGCTCCCACACTGTGCCTGTGCTGGGTGTTCCAGGCATAGAGCAGACCTGAGGGATAAATAACAGTTTTACAGGTAAAAAATAATTTCCTATGCAGATGTTTTCAGCCTTGACCTGGAGGCAATTTGGATTTGTGATCTTCAGTCCTGACAAGGAGTGATGGCTAAGTTTTATCTGACTCTGGCAGCAGGAGAAACTGGACCAAGATTTTCTGAGCAGTTCATTTATAAGCTACTTCAAGGACCCCAATGTTCCAATCAAAGCAAAATTTGGCCAGTCCAGATCTTGCTTTTAATCTTTTTTTTTTTTTTTCCTGCAAAATAAGGAAATAGTTCCATCAGGACAATCAAATCTATGAGTTTTCAGAGCTGTTTTATGATAAATCCACCCCACAAGCTGACACTTCTAGAGTTTCCCTTCCCCACTGGGAAAATGGGGCTAAAAGAGTTTTGGGGGTGATGATTAGATGGGGACAACCAACTGGTGTGACAAGTGAGGTTACACCAAGTTCTCCCCACCCCCAAAAATCTGCCAAGTGCTTCACTGCCCTTCCCCTAAGAAAAAAATGCTCCAGATGTTTAATCCAAACTCCTTGGTGCCATTTAGAGCCTTCATTTCTTTTCATGTCCCTGATGAGCAATAACAGAGAAACATTATCACATAATATAAAATATTGAACACCTGTTGTAAATATTAAATTACATACAAATAGAACCTGGCAAAGATAATACTTGATACATTGTTTACATTGCTGCTGATTAATATTGGAGATTAAAATTAATACACAACATAAACATCAACATGCTTTTAGCATGCAATTAAGCTGAACAATTTCATCAGCACAGAATGTTCTCGTCCTTTCCAAACGAGACACACTAAAAACAAAGCTGCCCTGAAAATATCATTGAAATCAAACTCCAAGTGCAAAACATTTGGATCATTAGAGATTTTTTTAATTTTTTCCCCACTTTGGAAATGCTGTTTTCCATACTAGAAGGCCATGGTTGGAGACAGTCAGAAATGAAGAAAGAGGGTGGGGTTAGGTGGATATTGGGAAGAAATTCTTCCCTATGAGGGTGGAGAGGCCCTGGAGAATCTGTGGTTGCCCCATCCCTGGAAGTGTTCCAGGCCAGTTTGAACAGAGCTTGGAGCAACCTGGGATAGGGGAAAGTGTCCCTGCCCATGGCACAGGGTTGGACTGGATGGGCATTAAGGCTCCTTCCAACCCAAACCACTCTGGGTTCTGGGTTCTGTGAAATCTCTGGGTTCTCCATTCTGGGTTCTGTGGAATCCCACCATGATGGGCAGATCCTCATCTTCTCCATCACAATGTCCATCCCCCTCTTCACTGCTGTGACAGGCCCATGAGAGCCACTGATATTTTCTTTCCTGAAAATGCCATTAAAAAAAAGGGGTGAGATGAGACAATTGTTGGATTTAAGGTACACAAGGTCTTCCTTTGGCAAGGCTCACGGCTGGAAAGCAACCACAGGAGAATGACTTGGTTTGAAAGGACAGGTGTCTGCTAAGGAAGGCAGGAGCCTCCCCTGAAATGGAAAATGCAAACCCCCTCCCTCTGAACTGTTATAAGTTTGAAATTAAGGGGCTCTCAGGGAAAGATATGGGGGCAGGAATAACGGTTCTGTATTAGGGAAGAAAATAAAAATAAAATAGAAATGCAGTAATACAAAAGAGCACTGCCAGAGTCAGACCATGCCCTGCCCCCTGTGTGTCAGGGAGGTGTCCCAGCCCCATCCCATGGGGGCTCAGCCCTCCTGCAGTGCCAGCTGTGCTTCTGCTGCAGCAGGGATCCTGCACAAGGGGGGAGTTTTCCTCTGCAGCTCCAGGGCTGCTGCAGATGGGCCTGGGCTCCCTCTGGCAATGCAGGGCAGCAGAAAGCTGCTCCTCTGGCAATGCACTGGGCAAAGGCTGCTGTGCTGTTCCCAAAGCTCAGATTGGATCCAGGTAGGAATGCTTGGCTCCTCCTCTGGGCAGAGCATCTCCCCATGGGATGCTGGAATTGGATCAGCCCTGCAGGGACATTCAGTGGCCATGGACAGAAGACAATTAATAATTAATAGCCCATTAACAGAAGAGATCTCCTGGAGGGAGGATTGGCTGTGGGAGAGATAAAGAAAAAACTGCCCCATGAGCAGCAGAGAACTGCCCCAGCTCTGACAGATGGAAACAGAATTCACACATCCTAGTGTATATTCTAAATTCCAGGACACAAGGGTGCAAACAAACTGATCAGAGCCTGAAGGGGTGAGACAAAGGTGATCAGAGGCTGAGAAAACCTGAAGTCTGAAGGAAATGGGGGGAAAAAGACTGAGGGAAGAGCTTCCACCAGTCCTCAGAGGTCCTTCAGAGACAGTTCACCACAGGCAGGACAAGCAGGGGTGAATTAAAGTGCAGCACATTGGATGGAGGCTTAAGGAAATCTTTGTGATTACAAGGTTAATTAAGCAGGGGTATAGATTAGCTGGGGAAGCACAGGAGCCCACGTCACTGGAAATCTTTAAGAACAAGTTGGACGAGCATGTAGGAATGATGTGGAACAGAGCGTCACCTTGGACCCGCTGATGTGTTAAACAGACATCTTTGCTCTCACTGCTCTTATCCCCTGCATTTTATCTCCACAGGAGTCTGTCCAGCTGGATTTTAGCCACATGGGAGCTAAGAGGTGCATTAGCTCCTCAGCCAGCTCTCAGAGGAGACAGAGCCCAGGAGATGGCCACAGGGACACTGCTGTCCTTGCCCAGGGTGTCCCTCTGCTCTGCCTGAAAATCCCATGGCTGATGCCTCTGCAGGGAATCAGGCCAAATGTAAAGCAGAGGAGACAAATGTGGGTGTGTGATTAGGTGACAGCACATGTCCTGGCAGATGATTGCAGTGCTAAAGCTTGCCATATGCTCCAGCTCCTATGGAAATCTTCCTCAGCTGACATCATTATGGAGCATTTGGGAACATACGCCGGTCCCTTATGTTTTCTCTGTCCTTCCTAAATGTTGCCAAGCACCAAATACCTAAACACAATTAACCTCTGACATCACACATTGAAAGGCTCTGCAACAGCCTCAAGGAACAGGGAATGGCTCCCAAATATCCCTGGAGTGCTCTACCTGGAGAATGGACAAATCCATGGGTGTTGCAGCAGCCTGCACTGGGAGCAGGCAGCTCTTGTGCCAGCCAGCCCTCACCCACCAAAGAACTGGTGACTCAGACTGGTCCCAGTTTGGGGTCAGCAATGACAGGACAGGGCAGAAATGAGGTGGAGTGTCCAGGCAGTGCCCAGGGCATCCTGGCCATGGCCTGGATCTCAGCAGCTGGAAACGAGGGGTGCAAATTGGTGAGGAATTTAGAAATATTAGATCAGAGGGAGAGCAAGGGAAGAGAAATTGCCAGAACAAAGTCCTGTCAATCCTTTCTGCTCTTTGACAGGAAAACTGGCTGGGAGGATGGAGGGAAGGGAGGATGGGGAGGATGCAGGGAAGGGAGGATGCAGGGAAGGATGCAGGGAAGCCGTAGCTGTGACAGAGCCTCACTCAGGGGAGGCTCCTGGCACCATCTTGGTTGACAACTTTGCAAACAAACAAAGGAAACCTGATCCAGGTGAGGTTATAAAGGAGGGCACAACAGAGGGAGGGAAACCTGCACACCTCGAGCTGTTATCAGTGTTCCTTGCCAGGCTGCAAGGGGCACCTGGTCCCCATAGGTTCAAAATTTACACTGGCAACTCAATGATAGACTCAAGAGTGTGTTAGAAAGTGTGTGGATAACCCTGGGCTGTGAGGAGTGCCAGCTTTTTGGAAGGCAGATAATTAGAAACAATACATTCATGCCATTTCTTTTGAGTGAGCTACACAGAATTCAGTAAGAGCAAAGAGGTAAAGGGGCTGTGTTTTGGATGGATAAATAACACCCAGATCTAGGCTGGGGAATTGCATCTGGATAGGTCTAAAACACCATAAAAATAGCTGAGGAGGTTGTGGTGGGCCCTTGGGATGATGCTCAGGAGGGAAAGGGCAGGGCAAGGGCCACCTTTGGGTGCACCCATGGGAGGTGACAGAGGTGACAGCCCTCTCTGGGCACAAGGCAGTGCTCCACAAGGCTTAGGGATAATACAGATGAGCTGGAGCTGGTCCAGGAAAGAGCAACCTGACATGGTCTGGAAACAACAGCCAACGCAGAAGGGATTAAAGAATTGGGGGCTGCAGACTTGTTCACCATCTGCTATTTAAAAAAAAAAAAAAAAAGAGAGAGAGAGAGAAAACAAGCTCAGGTTTTGTCTGCTTTACCCAGAGACAGGGTGATAATTGGATACTTTCAGCTGCCTATTTCACAATAAGCAGCTTCACAGCAGTGGTTGGCTCCCCAAAGTGGGTCTCTGGCTCCTGGGCTGAGGTTGCCCAGGCAGCACCTTCCCTTTGCAGCAATGCAACACAGCCCACAAAGCCTGGGCATGATTTTCCTCCCTCATGCTGGTCACCCTTGGCTGCTTCTTAACTCCTGAAGCTCACAGTGATGAGATTCTTTTATTTCTAGTAATTTTACAAAAGTTGCACCTGTGTGTGTTTCACTGGACCTGTCCTGGAACAGCCACAACCATTGTTCTTTAAATTTCTGCTTTCCACCATTTTTTGCCAAGCTGTTTCCCAAATCACTTTGCAGTAGTGCCTTATTTTTGGGGGGTTTTTTTCTCCTTCAGGTGGGTTCTCTGAATTTTTTTTATTCCCAGTGGAGGTCTGGGCATCCTAAGGAAGTGGGACAAGAGTCCCTGTCCCATGGGGTGGGCAGAGCAGACTTGGTGCCCATTGTTCTCTGCATCCGCCGTGGCTACCAGAGGAGGAAATTGGCTTTATCTGAAGCAAAGAAAGGCATCCATTAGGAAAATTATTGGGAAAAACTTCCTGGCAGCAGCAGAGCAGAGCATGGGAACAGAGACTGCAGGCAGCAGAGGAAACAGCCTCAGTTTGGAAGAGCAGCCTTGCAGGAGATGCTGTCCATACACAGGGAGGGGAGATTGTCACCTCGTGGGACACACCTGATCCTCCCCAAAGGGTTCCCCTCTCTCCCTACCACATGATATTACTTTTCTGGGGTGCCTGCATCCCCCCTCTGCTGGCAGCACCAAGCTCAGGGTCTCACCCTCACCCTCTCACACTGAGCATCCCTTATGGGGCTGAGGAGATTCCACACATCCTGAAGGGCTGGGAGAAGGGCAGGGCTTGTACAGGTGGATGGGGGTGAGGGTGGGGGTTTCATCACCCCCCAAGAGCACAGCTTGGCAGGGGGAGGTGCCTGCTGGTCCCCAGTGCAGCCCCCTGCCACTGGCACTGTGCAGGAACGTGCTGCAGGCTCTGCTCTGGAGCCCACCCAAGCATCCCCTGCATGCAGGAGGTCCCTGCTAATGGGAAAGCCACCTGTTATTCCCTCAAAAAACACACACAAAATTTAAAAAAAAATCCAGTTTTCTTCTGCCTGCCGAGCAACTGAAAACCCCAAAGAGCTGCAAGCTGCAGCTTCAATAATTTTAACCAAATAATTTTAACCAAATTATTCCCCCTGAACAATATTCAAGGGGAGAAAACAGAGAAAATAGAGCAGAGCCACAGCCACCATGGCTTGGCACACAGCAGCAGCCAACACCAAAAGCAGAGTGAGCTACTGACTCATAAATCTCATGTCCAGTGGGTTTTGCTTATTTTTATTTATTTGTTAGGGGGGCATGAAAATCAAGCAATGCAATCCATTGTTCACTTGGCACTTCTCAGGTGTCTCCCTGCCCCTAATCTGGGATAAAAACTGTGGGGTGCTGAGCTGTGGAACACATCTGAGCATGGAAATGTGTGTTGGGGTCGATGTCTCAGGAGGTTCTGCCACAATCCATGGGCACAGATTTCCTGAAAAGCCAGAGAACAGACCAAAAAAAAAAAAAAAAAAAGTAAAAGCCCTTCCCTTCCACCTGTGTCCTTGCTAATCACCTCAGGGGATGTCTCAGCCCATCAGGTGTGGTGGAGGGAATCTCTCCTTGTCCCAGCAGGTCCCCAGGCCTCGTGCTGGGCACCAAAGCCATTTGGATGCCCATTTGGATGCCCATGGAATGGCACAAAGCCAGAGGGCTCCCAGCCAGAGCCCAGGCTGGCAGAGCTGCAGGCAGGAGGGAGCCACCAGGGCTCTGCCAACAAGCTGCTCCTGGCACCCCTGCCCTCCCCACAGCCTTTCTGCCTCAATCTGTCCCTCTCTCCAAGGGATTTGTTCCCTCTCACCCGTGCCTGCACTGACGTTGTTGCTATCACAAATTCAGTATTTAGGATTTCTGCCCTGGTGGTCCCTGATATTCCCTGCTTTGCCTCTGCATCTCTCCATTTCCAGGCAATAAAATGACACTGCTCAATTCCAGCTGGAAAAAAAGAAATAAATAAAACCAACATTTCAGCTTCTGGGCTGAGGCTCCCTGGGGCCCGGCAGGGTTGGGGCAGCTGTGTCAGGGAAAAGTCACGACCCACAGAGGAAGGAAGCTCCAGCAAAGAGCTGTATTTTTGTTACTGTGGCTGTGCTCTAAGTTTCTATAGCTACCAGAAGAGACTTGTCAGGAAATGCTGCTGCTCCCCTCTCCACACTCTGCTTTGGAGTGGAAAAGCAGGAAAAGGAGCCCGTCGGAAATCGCTGTAGCTTCCCACACTGAAGCATCTCTCCTCCTCTGGTCTCCATACCCCCCTTTCTGGGATGGAGGAGCACATTTGGTGATGCTTCACCAAGCTCAGCAATCAGACTGCAGGGCCAGATGCAGCACAGTTTTCCTGCAGAGCTGAGTGCTGGTGGCCAAGGATCCCGAAATCCGCAGGGAAGCAGCGAGCCAGGCTGGGCAGGGGATGCTGCCAGAGGGGGTGGTCCCCAGCCCCTGGGGCTCCAGGTCCTGGGCATGGATGTTGCCTGTTGTGAGCATCCCTCTGTGCCCTGCAGGGACCCTGCAGAAATGCAAACCTCACTCCATTTTAATTTCCTTTCCGTGATCCATCAGTCTTTGGGGTTTACATAGAAAATCAACATGGCATGCAGTGGGTAACCTTTAAACCACTTGTGATTCTGCTTTCTGTTTTCAAGGGAGTCCAGCCTTCAGAAGAGAAGGAAAAGGGCCAGAGGAGAACCTCTCAAAATCCAGAAGCACGCCTTGGAGCCCAAGTTGAATCACAAAGCCACCTTTGCATTCTGTGCTTGCATTAATAAGCAATAAAATCCACCTTCCTCCTCCAACAACGAGCCTGTCATCCATGTGCTTTCAGGAATATCATGCACAGTGTTCCACACAGTGCCTAAATTGCTCTGGTGTTCACAGGGGTGCTCAGACAGGAGATGACAAATGGGGTAAAGACCATTTCCTCAGAGGGGTTGAGGTATTCGAGTCCTACCAGTAACAAATCCCACTTTGTTCAGGGATGGATGTGTTCCTGGAGGCATCATCCAGATCCCAGGTGCTTCTCCTCCTTCTGCCAAGTGTTGGGACACAACAGCAATGTGTTCACAGCCCTGAGAGTTCATTTTCTCTAACAATTTGGGTGTCTTTCCACAGTGCACACACACACAGATGTCCGTGTAAATATTCCATCTGTACTTGTGGATCGGTAAAATGTGAGGCTGGGGAGGTCAGGGGTTGGGTTCACACAAACATCCTGAAGTTCAGCTGTTTCCCCAAAGCTTGTCTGAACTGTGTGTGACCTCCTGCAGTCTGGAAAAGCGAGGCAGGCAGTGTTCCTTGAGAGGTTACCAACACATCATGAATCTGGAAAAGTCTGCAGCTCCACCAGCAAAAAAAACCACTTTCCTTGGAGTATTCATCTGATGCTTGGCTTCAGCTGCTGAGCAGCACCAGAAGGGCTCTGGGTCACAGGCAAATGCCAGACAGGGTTTGGAAAGCTTCCAATGATGTGGGCATGGGCTTCAGGTGTTCCTCTGCCTGCTCCTGCTGCAGCCCTTGAGACCCAAGATACAGAAAATGGTCAAAGTTTCCTCACCAAACAAAAGCTGCCTCTTTATCCTCCTTATAAACTCTGCCTGCTTCCCACAGCAGGGAGATGACTCAGGGGCTGAGCCTGGACAGAGGATATTGCAGATACAAGTGGGAAGGAACCCCAGGATCCTGGTGGAAATTTTGCTGCCTGCTCCCTGACATTACAACATTAAAATCACTCTTTAGCATAACTCACAACCAAAACAAAGCCACCTCAGGTCAGTGCTTTAATTGTAAGTTCCTTAACAGCAAACCGTATTTCTGCCGGTTTTTCTAACACAGATCTTGCTACATTTTGATGTTGTGTGAAATGCCAGGAGATTAACAGCCTCTCTCTCCTGGGGTCTGCAAAACCTCCTTTTACCACTGAAACCTGATGATGCTGTTAACCACTAATGCCCACGGAGGAGAGCTAATGAGTCGCCAGCCAGTGGATGTTTGATCTCTCCCCGCACAGGGAGCTGCAGCCACACAACAGAAAACTCCCGTGGCAGACAGACAGGCTGCCTGGCTGAAGGGAAAACCATGGAGGAGGTGACACAGCTGCCCCCAAACACCCCCATCACCTGCAGTGCTCAGGGAAAACAGCAGTGGAGATGGAAATGAAATGATGCCCCCGTTGGTTTTACACCCCCCAGGACACTGCCAGCCTTAATGAGTTAATTTTGTTCAGTCCTCCTGTGCTCATCAGATGGGAGGCAGAGTGGGAAAGGTGCTCTCCAAAGGAGGCCCTCCCAGGACAGCTTTTGGATATTCCCATCTCCTCCAGCCATCTGCTGCCTTCCCAGGTCCACCCAGCAGAGCTGTCCTGAGGTTGATGCTGGGTTTATTGCTGTTGTCACCATCAGCTCTGGGTGTTCACATCACAGCAGCAGCTTGGAGCACTAATCATGGTCCTTTCCTGTCTCAGTAGGGCTGGAGCCATCAGACAAGGGAATAAGAGGGAGTGAATTTGAGTGGACTCCTCTGTGAAGCTGAGATGGTGGAAATCCAGGGAAAACTTCCATGATTTTGTTCACCCTTGAACCTCCAGTAGGAGAGATCTCTGGTAAGGCAGAAAGACTCCTAAATGGGCTCAAACATAACCTAACAATCTTGTTTATCAATTTCTCCACAGGGCTGACAGCACCTTCCATTGTCCTTAGGACACCACAGGAGTAAAATTATCATTGTACAGTGGAGCTGAGAGGTGAGAAATGTCCATAGGAATTGGTGATACCACGAGTTTGCGTTGGACCTTCCACCTGGAGCAGCCAGTTCAAATTCTTCCTTTTCTCAAAGGTTCTTCCACATCACAAACGTTGGACTCAATGATCTTGGAGGTATTTCCCAACCTTGATGATTCTCTGAGTCTGTGACCAGCACTCCTGGGAGCAGATCAAGAACTGGGGTGCATCTCCCGAGCCCAGCCCAAATCCTTGGGGTGCTGGACACCTTAAACTCTGCACCCCACTTTGTGTTCACTGCAGGCATTAATACTTACTGGGAGTCATGCCATGGGTCATGTTAGTGACTCTAACAGGAACAAATCTTCCTTCACCTCAACAAAGTTCCTGGGAGCAGGAAGAGGCGCACTGATTGTTGGCTCCTTGGTGGGCAAACCCCAGGATACGAATGGGACAAGACTGGGATGCCCAAACATGCCTGGGAGCTTTCCAGCTCTTTCTCCATCCTCAAACAGCTAAATCTGCATTCACATCTACACTCTACCACCTCTCACCTGCCCACACAGCAGGCAATTTCCCTGCATGCCACCAGGTTCTGACCCACTCGTTCTTGTCGTTAATTACGCTCAGGGAAAGCGGCAGCATTGCTGTCCCAACTCTGTTGTCTTACACATCAAGAGTTCTATTATCATTGTAGTGCAAGGGTTCCATATCACCAGAGCTTCATACCTCCTCAATGTTTCTCCTAGGCTGCTCTTCTAAGCACTGACTGTTCCTGGTCCTTGCAGTAACCATCTGGCTCCTCCCTCCATGGGGTTATATGGCCAAATCCTGTTTCCCCAAACCCACAGGCAATATAGTTTAGTCCCAAATCCACGGGTCATCCCAAATCCACAGGGCAATATAGTTTAGCATTGAAATCCTTTTTTCTCCTGAATCACATCGGGGTCACCATTTGTTGTCTTATATATCAAGAGTTCTATTATCATTATAGTGCAAGGATTCCATATCACCAGAGTTCTGTATTGCCTCAATGTTTCTCATAGGCAGCTCCTCTAAGCACTGACTCTTCCTGGTCCTTGCAGCAGTTATCTGACTCCAGATCCCACCAATCCACTCTTTTATACCTCTTGTTCTTATTGGCTACAGGTGTGGCCTGTTAAGATCAGGCCTGCTCCTAACCTTTAGTAATTAGTTCAAGCTGCAACTCTTTTGGGGGATAAGATTACATTCCATACCATCTTCATACTGTATCCCCCTACACAACTCAGCCTCCACATTTCCCTGCCTTCCTTCCCCATTCACTGACCTCCTCAAGCCCCTCATGACCAACTTTCTCTGCTGTGCAGCCTTTCCCAGCTCCCCCAGTTTTGAGCCTAAAAGAACATTTTTATCTCTCCAGCTTTGATGGATCATTCAAAGGCTTCAATCACCGTGTCTGGGGTTTTGTAGCCTTTCCTGAGCGCTCTTGTTTACATCGGGGACTTCCAATTGCACAACGGTTCCTTCATGAAAACCTCACTTCCTCACACTTGGGTTGAACTTGTGGCTTGAAATTGTCTCTTTTCCACGTGTTTGTAAACATTTTCTGTGTCTGCCACGGTCAGGCAGCAGCTCTCTGCTTCCTGAGAAGAAATTGCTGCTAAAAAAACATCCCCTGAGCAGCTACGATGAGTTCTGAAGGCAGAGAATAAAGTATGAGCTGCCACAGAGGTAGAAAAAAGGAGGTCAAAAAGCTTCAGAGACGCATGCAAGCCTGGAAAACTTCTGGAAGTGGAGCTGGGAGTGGGGAAAATGAGCAAAGGGAAAGTTGTTTTCCCCTATTTTTGCCTTCTCCATTGCATTCCCTTTGCTCCCTGTGGAACTGTGGGGGTTTTGTGCCCAGAAAAGGAGACTGGACCCATCACAGGCCAAAGTAGGGACAGAGGACAGGGCATGAAGAGCCCCAGGGGGCTGGAACCCAAAGGTGAACTCAAGTTACACATTTAGGAGATAATTTGCCTTTTTAGAAGGCAAATTCAGCATTTTGGGGACTTCAGGGATAAGCAGCATTAGCAGTGGTGGCCAGCCCACCACAGACACACCCTTGGGGTCTCACAGCAGCGAGCTGGGCCCTTGATTTATGTCATCTACCATTGCCAAGGTCTCCTGGGGCTCCTCAGCTTCCAAGCTGCTCTGCCTCACCCAGGGCAGCTGTGCTGTAGGGGGTAGGTGACATCTGGAACATTGTCCACTCTGATCTGGAACCTCTGGAGTCTCTTCTTCTCTCCCACAGAGTGAGTGGAGCCCAAGGGACTTTCCCTCCCTCACAGCTCAACATCTGGTGCAATCACCATCCTGGGGAGTTTTCAGAAAGGTTGTGCACGTGACACTTGGGAGTGTGGTTCAGTGGAGAACCCATTGCAGCCTTTCCTCTTCTCATTCCTCTTTTTTTTTTTTTCTCTTTCTTGAGTCACAGAGCTGAGTTTTGGCCCCTGGTCTGGGTTCCTGCCTGTTCTCAGCAAGTTCCTCTCTGATGACTTCCAGCAGGTTCATCCCAGATCCAGCAGCTCCCTTGCAAGACCCTGCATTTCTGAGATTGCTGCCATTAATGCACAAATCAGCTGCTACACTGAGCATTTTGTGACCACACTCCTCCTCTGACCCCAACCAGAGAGCTTCGAGTTCCCTGGGTCTGGATAAATCATAGGGGCTTTGTTGTGGGGTGTTTTTTTTCTCTCAGAATTTATTTAACCGTGCAAACCCACCCTGGGGTCAGCAGGGACCCGAGTGCCACCCTGGGAGAGCCCCTTTGCAGCTGAATGAAGCCTCTGTGGCAGCTCACAGTGGCACCTCTGTGTGAGGCTCCCTTCTGTGCTGGCTCCCCTGGCCCAGGGTGGCACAGGCACCATCTGATCCCTTCTGGATGCCCAGATGTGCAACCATCGGGTCTGAAGCCCCCAAGGAGCCAGGAGGAGAGCCATGACTGATTCCTGGGGCTGGAGCAGGGAGCCAGGGAACTCATGGACACTGAAACCTCGCATTGAAGAAATAATTCAAATCTTTGTCCCTGGTCCTGCCTGTTCTTCTCCCACTGGGGTCACAGTGGCTTTGGGACAGGCACTGTGGCAAAGGTGGGTCTGCCTGTGAAACACCAATTCCATGCCCTTTTCCCAGCACCCAGCAGCCTTTTTGCCAACAATCATGGATACAGCCCAGGGCACCCCCAGTGCTGGGGCAGGCACAGAGCCCCAGCCCAGGGTGCAATGGGCAGTGAGGTGCTGGGTGTTTGGTCACCACCATCCCAAATATCTCCTCTGGGAACCACACCTGGAGCCAGAGAGGGAAACATTTTGGGTGGGGAGGCTCATGGCTGTCCCTGGACTGTCAGACCCAGCTGAACAGCTCCTGATGGACAAGGAAATCAAGGCCAGCCCTACAAGTGGTGCACTCCCTTGGTCTTTGCTGTTGACATTTTTAAACCAATTGGTTTGTCAATGCTGGATAAACAAAACGGGGGAAAGGCAATTACTGAGGAGAGCAGGAGCAGTGATTGCTATTAGTGTTATTGCCCTCTTCCCTCTGAGCCTTATTAGGTGCTTATCTGAGAGACAGGCTTCCCTGAAATGTCAGTGAGCACCAGACACTTGGAAATCCAGCCCTGAGGAGCTTCAGAAATCTTGTTGATTGCTTTAGACATTGTGTGAACGTGGGAAAGCACAGCAAGGCTGCCCCCAGGTGAATCCCAGCCACGTCCATCAGCAGGATCAGGGAGGGCAGAGGGGAGCTGTGCTTTGCAGACTTCTTCCCCTGAACCAGCCCTGCTGGGAGCACTGCACAGCAATCCTGGGTGCCAAAAATGCAGTTCTTGGTGCCAGGGGACACATCCTGCCACTCATTTCCATAGAATCACACAGCCATGGAAAGGCTTGGGTTGGAAGGGACATTAAAGCACACCTAGTCCCACTCCCTGCCCAAGGACACCTTCCACCATGCCTGGCTGCTCCAAGCCTTATCCAGCCTGGCCTTGGGCACTTCCAGGGATCCAGGGGCAGCCACAGCTTCTCTGGGCACCCTGTGCCAGGGCCTCACCACCTTCACAACCAATTTATTCCTAATATCTACTCAGTTACCCATTTCGAGTAGGGAAAAGGATCTCTATGCACCCTCACGCACATCCAGGGCTCTCCATCAGCCTTATTAGAGATGGGTAAAGCAGTGACCTTATTTTGAAGTGAAGATAGACAGATTTCCTCCAGTTTCCTACAAATGCCAAGTGGCTGCAGCTCTGGGAGCAGCCTGTGGAACTGTGGAGCTGAGCAGGGGCTTTCCCAGCAGGTGGAAATGGCTGGATCTGGGGTTTTTTGCATTTTAGGTGTGTGGAGGAATATTCAGGGAGACAGTGCCAGCCCATGAAGAGCCTTTGGTTGAAACAGCTGTGTTGATTTGGAAAGACAGGAGTCTGCTGAGGAAGGCAGGAGCCTCCCCTGAAATGGAGAATGTGAACCCTCCCCACCCATCTGAATTGCTGTAAATTTGAAATTAAGGGGCTCTCAGGCAAAAATATGGGAACAGAAAATAACAGTTCTTTAATAGGGAAAGGAAAAAAATAAAATGATAAAATAAACAATGCAGTACACTAGAACAACACTGCCAGAGTCAGAACCCAACCTGACACCCTGTGGGTCAGAGTGCTGGCAGCAGCCCCATTGGAATTGTGGCTGCAGCCCTCCTGCAGTGTCAGGGGTGGTTCTGCTGGAGCAGGGATCCTGTAGAGCAGGATGGATTCTTCCTCTGAAGATCCAGTGAAAGAGACAGCTGCTGTTCCTCTGGGGAATCCCATGGAGAAAGCCATGCTGGCATCTCAAAACCTCTGGATTATATCTGGGTAGGAATGCTTGGCTCCTCCCTCTGGGCTCCCATCTCCCAATGGGATGCTGTAGTTCTTATCAGCCATGCAGGGACATTCAATGGCTGTTATCAGCAGGTGTCCTCTCCTGAGGGAGGTGTAAAGAGAGAGATAAGGCAAACTGCCCACTTGACAAAAGAAAACTGCCATACAGATGGCAATTGAAACCATCTTGCATTGCAATCTTCAACAACAGGGAACGAGCAGGGTGAGGAGCCAGCCCCCTGGAAGGGAACTGGGCTGGTTCCCAGGGACCCCACAGCCCTGCTCAGGACTGGAGAAGCAGTGTCAGAGCTCCTGGCTCCCAGTCCAGGGACCTGTTTGTGGTTAATGATTCTTTTGAGCTCTCCAGTTGTGGACTTCTCCCCTCAGCAGGACATCAGTGGGTCGAGTTCTGCAGACACAGTGGGCTTTGCTGTCTGCTGGGGAGTTATATTTACTCTGCCTTTCCTTGCTGTTTTCTTTAACCTAAAATAAGATGTCCCAGACTGGGGAAAGGAAAAAAAAAAAAAAAAAAAAAAAAAGTGAGCATGTTTTGCTCCCAGTGTCTGGATAAACATATCACTTCCCAACCCTTAAACAGAGAAAATGGGATGAGCTGTGGGGAGCTCATTGAGATGCAGCAGCTTCAGAGGCTGGAGAGAATTGTAGAGGTGATGGGTCTTGTTTTCTTTCTTTTTCCTGCCTGTTTTCCTTCTTTTTCTGCTTGGCCCTGCCCCACACTGTAGGGTTTGGGAAATCAGCCCCCGTCTGCCTTGCCCTGGCTCCTGCAGTGCTCCTCGTTAGGGGTGTGTGGCTGTAATTAGCACAGCCCCAGCCTGCTCAGAGCTCAGAGCTCCTCCTCGGGGGCAGCTGCTGCCTGGAACCATCTATTTTTTGCCACCACAAAACAGCATTCATGTGCCAGCTTGTCATTTGCTCTGCCCCCAACAGGGCTCCGTCCTCCTCCTCCTCTCTGTGAGTCTGGGAAGGTTGGGTTTGCCTCAGAGGAGAGGCAATGATCTGTTTCAGCCTTTTGACAGTAGAGGAGTTAGTTGTTTTTTTGCTTGGATGGGCTCTTTGTCCACCTCAGACCACCTCTGCTGAGATTAAATGAAATGTTTAAATGTTATCAGGTGCAGATAGGGCTGGAATTACATCCTCCAGCAGCTGCAGACAGGGCTGGCTGATTGGCCTTTCACATTTTGTACCCATTTCAGAATCAAAGATCTCTCACAGGCCCTTTCAGAAACATCCAGAGGATGAGCTTGGAGGGGATGAGCTTTCCATCATCTCATCCATCAGCTCTCGAAGGTGTGCCAGGTAGTGAAGACCACGTGGCTCATCTCAGGATCCCAAAAAAAGACCAGGAAGAGGCACCTGCACCATGCTCTGCACCCTGGACCCTCCTGAGCATCACCAGCCCTTTTCCCTGTTTTTGGGGAACACTAGAAAAAGTAAATTTTACTTGAGCAGGAGAACATTCCTTCATTCTCTCACCTCCAAAAATGATCACAGAATCATTTAGGTTGGAAAAGACCTTTAAGATCATTGGGTCCAATTGTTACCACAGGACTGCCGAGGCCACCACTGACCCAATGTCCCCAAGTGCCACATCCACACAGCTTTCAAATCCCTCCAGGGATGGGGGCTCCATCCCTGCCCTGGGTGCTGTGCCAATGCCTGCCCACCCTTTCTGTGAAGAATTCTTTCCTAATATCCAACTTAAACCTCCCCTGCTGCAACCTGAGGCCATTTCCTCTCATCCTCTCACTTGTTCCCTGGGAAATGGGTTTGTCTCCTCTGCTGTAATGGCAACAGCTGTTGTCCCACATAACCAAAACATTCATTTTATCTGAGCTGAAAGTTTCCAGTGCTCAGCAGCCAGACCAGCCCATTACCCCATTTCATTTACAATCTTGCTGCTGCCATCAAAGATTGCCATTAAGGAGTCACAGATCCATCTCCACAAGTGACACAGGGGCAGATCAAGAGGCAGTTTTCCTCTGTGCATCAACATTCAGCCATTAAACCAGCCCTGCCATGTCTCTCTGCTCTTTCTGTGTGACTTCATTTTGGTTGCCTTCATACAGTTTTTCAGACTAATCTCCTTTAAACCCAGCCTTCTGAAAATAACCTTGCCTCTGGTCAGAGAGCCCATCATGAGCCTGACTTGTCCCCTCAGGAGGTCATTCCAGCCAGAATGGGGGACCTCTGGCTGCTGTTCCACCTCCAGGCTTCTCTCTGACCCCGAGCCAATCTCCTGGATGTGCTGCAGGAGAAAAGCACATCCAGCCCTCTGAGACTCCCAGGAAGGAGATGCCACCAGAGGCTGGCAGCCTGAGACAGCCTGGTTGATGTTCCAGAGATGTTCCAGCCCAGAGATGTTCCTGCTGCTGATGGGAAATGGCCCATGGAGTGAGGGAGTCATTGGCAAGGGAAGGAGCTCAGCAGGAACAAGGTGAGTCAGCACCAGAATGGGAAGTGACAGCAGTGAGGGCAGGGAGGGACAGGGAGGATGGGTGGGGAGACACAAACAGCTGATCCTGAAACACCTCTGGAGCAGGGAATGGCTGCAGGAGCTGTTCATGGAGCTGGGAATGGCTGCAGAGATACAGGAGAT
>VZSJ01004399.1:52623-64653 GCA_013398405.1 Pheucticus melanocephalus
CTCATGGAGCAGGGAATGGCTGCAGGAGCTGCTCATGGAGCAGGGAATGGCTGCAGAGATACAGGAGATGCTCATGGAGCTGGGAATGGCTGCAGGGATGCAGGAGCTGCTCATGGAGCTGGGAATGGCTGCAGGGATGCAGGAGCTGCTCATGGAGGAGGGAATGGCTGCGGAGATACAGGAGCTGTTCATGGAGCTGGGAATGGCTGCAGAGATACAGGAGATGCTCATGGAGCTGGGAATGGCTGCAGGAGCTGCTCATGGAGCAGGGAATGGCTGCAGGGATGCAGGAGCTGCTCATGGAGCAGGGAATGGCTGCAGGGATGCAGGAGCTGCTCATGGAGCTGGGAATGGCTGCAGGAGCTGCTCAGGGAGCTGGGAATGGCTGCAGGGATGCAGGAGCTGCTCATGGAGCTGGGAATAGCTGCAGGGATGCAGGGAATGGCTGCTCATGGAGCTGCTGCCCTGCAGCTCTGGGGACCCACCAGCTGTGCTCTACCTGGAGGAGATTTTCTCTCCAAGGAGGAGAGGATTTTTTCTCCCGCCCAAGGATGAAAAATCGAGACTGTTGTGGAGGGAATGGGGCATGGGTTAAGCAGCCTACCACAGTGCTTCTGATCTGCCATTTATTTACCACTGGGATTTAAATAACCTGCTCAGGGCTGGATGTGAAATATGACTGAGTCAGACAGACGCAGCTCAGCGGGTGAAAGCCTGAGAAGAACAAGCATCATTTCCTTCAGCTCCAGGGTAGAAGTTATTTAAGGACAAGGACTTATCCAAGGAGAGCCCCACAGTGATCTCCAAAGTGTCCTCACAGCCAGCTGGCTGGAAAAGAAACCATCTCATGCACTGCTGAGGATTAGGAGCCTTTGGTGCTTGGTTCACTCTAATTTTCAAGGCAGGAGCCCCAGAGTTGTCCACCCCATTTTATCCCCTCCCTCCCATACCCACCTCTGCAGGTGGAGCTGAGAAAATCAGAGAAAATGTGTGAAACTCAAAGGCCTCACAGCATCTATTGCAAAAACATCTGCAGCACAACATCTGTAACATCTGCAGTGTGTGCCAAACCAGATATCTGAGCTGTTCCTTGCATGTTTTCACACCACAGAACTATTCAGAGGCTCAAAAACTGGTGTCCAGCCATGCTGGATAAGATTGGCCCCTGGACTGAAGACCTTGCTGCAGAGAGGATGAAAGGACTGAAACCTCCATTCCCCAGAGGGAAACCAGAGGGGCCAGGAAAAAAAAAAGGTGACCTCAGTCACTTTATAGCAGAGCCCTCATTGTTTGGTAAAGTTTCATGATGTTGTCTTAAAATAAAACAGCCTTTTATTAGAGATTTTCTTAGTGCAGCAGCAGGCTGAAACACTTGTCATTGCATAGTTTAAAAGCCAGGCTGTAAAAGCAAAATGATACATCCCTGATCATTAATGCATCTCCAAAAAGTGCTCTGCCTCCTTTGCTTTGCCTTTCACAGCCTGGATGAAAAAAGGCTTATGTGAGCATATCTAAAATTAATCACCTGAATGTCTTACAGATTCCCAGGTAACAAGGGCAGCTGTGAATCATTGTCTTTGCAGGATGCAGAGACATCAAAGATCATCTCCTCTCTCCTCCTGCCCTTTCCCTGGATTTGTTGCTCCAAGAGCAAATCTCCGGTCCTTACATGCAGGTCTTGGAGGCAGAAACTGGGCAGCCTCACATGGATGGGCAGAAACCTGCAAATAAATAAAATTCTGCCTCTGAAGCAGGTGGTGGATGGCAGATCCCTTCCCATGGCTCTGCCCCATCCCCACTCCTGTTCCCTCCTGGGCTGTCAGGAAGAAATGATCCTTCCTGATGATGCCTTGTGGAGGCTGACCTAGGACAGAGACTAGATGGAATCAAAGAATAAAGCAGGGATTTCTTAAAAGGATCTCCCTCAATGGATCCACCTTGGGCAGCACAAGAGCCCAGCCAGGGCTGCACCCAAGATGAACCAAAATGGCCCCAAAATGCACGAGCGGGCACGGGGTCTGTCCCTGGGATCAGTTCTGCTCCATTTGCATCTTGCAGTTCGTTGTCCCATTCCAGCTTTAGCCCATGCAGTCCCATCCTGCTTGTTTTTCTCTCTGCAGCCCACGGTGTTTGTGCTCTTGGGCTGAGATTTGGATCATTTGTCCTTGGTGCCCAGCTGGAGCAGGAATTGTTTTGTCTCCCTGCTCTGTGCACAGAGCTCAGCATCCCCTGATATGAAGCCCAGATCCACACACTAAAGCAGCACAGAACCTGAAAAATGGAAAAGCTAAAACCTGAGGCATCACTGAGCAGCCTGGATGCTCCAGGAACGATTCCAGAGCCAATGGGACAAACAGGAGCCAACAGCTTTGATTGCCACCAGCAACACCAGAATCATTTCTGTAAGTGAGATACTGAGACAAGCTAGGCCTTGGGTTTAGGTCAACAATTTCACCTACGGGAAAGAAATATCCCTGTTGGAAAACATTCTTGGTGAGAGAGGCATGCCTGGTAAAGAGTTACTGTGTAAAACTCTCCACCCCTAACTCCTTTGGGAATGAGAGGGGGATAAAAGGGGATTTGAAGTGTGAGCATCAGCATTGGGGTGGGCTTGATCCACATCCATTGGAGTCCAGAGGATTTTCCATTGACTCTAGGCAGAACCCAGGCCAGCCACACTCTGGGAATCTTTACTGGGCTGAGGAGCAACCTCCAGGCTAACAGGAGATTAATCTGTAAGGAGAACTGGGAGCTGTGGTTGTGCTGCAGGGCCCTGACCCAGCAGGGCAGCTTTGGTTTGTTCAATATTTATCTGTGTCTCACCCAGATCCTGACTGGCAAACCAGTGGAGACCCTGATCTCCAGCCTGGCTAAAGGCTGCCCACCTGCACCAAGAGCATTCCCAGGAGTTCAGGCTGGAATTCACAATATCCTGGCAGCCAAGATGCCAAGCACCCAGCTTTTATCAAAGAAAGGGAGGACATCCCTTAACCAAGGTCTTCTGTTGCCCCAAGAACACCCTTTCTGGAGGTTTTTTCCCCATTTTGTTCACTCTCCTCATCCTGGTGCTGTGTTTTCCACCTTTCTGGCTTTTCCAGAGATGTGAGTCTGTGCAGATCTCCCAGATCCATTGTTCCCACTCTGTAACTGGAAATTCATCTTCTGCAGCCCATTCAAAGGAACCTTTCCAGGATAAGGAGAGCACCTCACCACACCTGGAACTTCTTCCACCCATCCTGGAGGCACTGCAGAGTGCACAACCCACTCTGCAAACTTTTCCTTACCTTTCTTGTTTCCTTACCACAAAACAGGCAAATCAGTGTTGCTCTGACTTTTCATGGCAACACAACTCCAGGTTAAGAAAACCATCCATCACATCTGAGCCCAAAAATGAAGATGCTGAGGGAGTTACAAGCAGAAGGGGAATATTTCTCCACAGTCAGTGGTGTTCACTAGCCCACACTCAGCATAGTGTGCTTGGGGCAGAGGGGATTGGTTGCACAACAGCAGTGAAGGCAGGCAGGAATTAAGATAAACCAAGTGTATGAGTTGTGATTTTAACAAAATGAGGCTCTCTTGCCATCAGCTCCCTTTTCTTTGTGAAGGCTGGGGGCTTTTTAGCCCATCCCAAAGTGACTTTCTGTGGCCAGCAAGGAGACAGGATGGGACCAGCATAGCCTGGGACAACCTGCAGCCTCCACACCCTTGGGACCAGTCCCTGTGCAAAGATATCTCTGCTCTCCATTCACCAGCCTCTGGGAGTGGTTTTAAACCAAAATCCAGGGTTCCCTTGCACACAGGGTGCTGCAGATGACATGGGTTCAAGGTGGTCATCACTTGTGTTTGATGTCCCCTGTTTTGCAGTGCTGAACAAAGCTCAATTTTCAATCAGTTCCTCAAACACCTTCCTCAGAGGCTTCTTGAAGGCCCTGGGCTGGTGCTGCACAGCCTTGCCAGCTCCACAGGAGATGTTTGCCAGGAAAAGTGCTGCGTTTGTTTTGTCTGAACTGGTAAGTCTGGGAAATCAGCTTAAAGCATTCCAGTTTGGAGACCCATTTCTCATAAACTCCTAAAGTCCCTTTCCTTGCAGCCTAAGCCAATCCAACACATTTGTTTCTAGGCTAAGATCCAGCAGAGAGCTTTCTTTTGAGTGCCAGCAGCAAATTTTTATGACCACAAAATAAACCTTTAAATGCGATCTGTTTAGATAAGCGGTGAGAATGCTGAGAGGCACTCGGTGATCTGAATCCAGAGGTGTGAACACTTCTGCTCAAAGGACATTCCAAAATAATGGCACTGGGGCTGGGCTGCAGCTTCCAGGAGGAAACAGACCCTGCTAATGCTGGTTTGAATTGTGGCTCTGCAAAAGCTGCACGACAAGGGGAGCATTGTGAGCAGCCCTGGAGCAATGACGAGGTCCCAGGGAGGTCAGACCCCAAAGACCTGCCCCAAATCTGCCTCCCAAGAGCTCCTTTCACAGCTCCCCAGCAGCACAACTGGTTCTATCCTGGCTGCCTCCTGCCAAACAGGAAGGGAAATCTCTCCCCACACATCCATGGCTAAGTAGCTCTACGTGTCCTGGTGCATTTTTTTCCAGGCATTGTGCTGGAGGGGTTCCCATGGTTCCAGATGAAATGTTCAGCTTATTCCAGTGCTTGACCTGCTCACCACCCCTGCTGACTGCATTACCACTGAGGTGCCCAGTTTGGATGAGATCATTCCTTGTGTAAAGAATATTTCTCTGAAAGCAAAACTGAAGAGCAGAGATTATTTCTACAAATCCCTGAAAAGAGGAAGGGAGATTACAGTTGGTGGGGGTTGGTCTCTTTACCCAAGTAATAAGTGATGGTTCAAATTGGGCCAGGAGACATTTAGATTGGACATCAGGAAAAATTTCTTCCCCTGAAATGTTTGTCTGGCGTTGGAACAGGCTGATCAGGGCACTGATGGAATCATCATCCCTGGAAGTGTTCAAAAAACATGTGGATGTGTCTGCTGAGGACACAGTTAGGTGGTGAGCACTGCAGTGCTGGGTCGGTGCTCTGTGGGTTGTCACTCCTAATGCAAAACCCCACAAATACCCAAGGCTGTAGCTGAAAAGTAGAAATGCTCAAAACCCACCCAAATAACTCCTGGTGGAAATGGAAATTGTTGGCACCACCATAGCCCTAAATGGAGCAATTCCTGGAGAGGAGGAGTCTGCTGCGGTTTGCACAGTCAGGATATCCCAGGCTCCTGATTTCCCACCCATGATGAGCTCAGGCAGCCTGGCAGCACCCTGTGATGGTCTCCACCATCCTCAGAGAAACCACCCTGCCCAGACAGACAGACAGATGATGACAGACAATTCAGCTCAGGGCTGAAAAGCAGCTGAGGCACAGAGCCAAGCCCGAGCCATCATCAATTTGGAAACCCCAGGGAGCTGGGGATGTTTGAACTGCTGTCCTCAATCCTGCCCTGTCCTCCCCTGGGGATTGAGGAAAACCACTTAAATCTTTGAAGCACCCCATGGTCAGGCCCCAGCCCAGCTGAGCAAAGCAGCAAGCAGCTAAATCAGTGTTGTGAGAAATAGCTTCTCACTTTTCATAGTTTAGGAAGGTTTATTAAACCTTATCAAAAATACAACAGAAGACTGAATAAAGAAAAAAGGTTACAGTGCCAGGAGCAAAAGATTTTCCCTGCCATGTGCTCAGCCCCCTCACAATAGAGGTTTTTTTCCTTTTTAACTCTTTAACCCCTCCCAAAGTTCTGTCCATCAACCCCTTCTTCACTGTCCAGTGGTGGAGATCTCTTCCTCAAATCCTGATTGGAAATGTCACCATAGTGACAGGCCAGCCCTCCCAAATGTCCCAACCCCAGCTGTCCCTTGATAACCACACAAGGGGGTACAACATAACCATAAATCTATAAACTTTTCTTAACCTATATACATGATATTTGTCTATTAATTGTGGGAGTCAATCATCACATTACTCATCTATCACAGTGTCCAGTGGTGCTGCTGGGAGAAGGGCAGTGGTCAGCTGTGCCTTGATGGTGCTTTCCTGGTGTTCCAGGTTGCAAGGCAAGATGTATTCCATTACCATCTGTATGGCAGATTATCTTTTGTCAGTGGGCAGTTTGCCTTATCTCTCTCTCTGAGTGACCACAATCACTCCTCCCTCCAGGGAGACCCCTGCTGATAACAGCCATTGAATGTCCCTGCCTGGCTGATAAGAACTACAGCATCCCATTGGGAGATGGGAGCCCAGAGGGAGGAGCCAAGCATTTCTACCTGGATAGAATCTGGAGATCCTGGAATAACTGCACAGCTTCTCCACTGGATTGCCCAGAGGAACAGCAGCTGCCTCCTCTTCCACTGGATCTTCAGAGGAAGAATACATCCTTCTCTACAGGACCCCCTTGCTCCAGCAGAACCACCCCTGACACTGCAGGAGGGCTGAGCCACAATTCCAATGGGGCTGCTGCCAGCACCCTGACCCACAGGGTGTCAGGTTGGGTTCTGACTCTGTCAGTGTTGTTCTAGTGTACTGCACTGTTTATTTTATCCTTTTATTTTTTTCCTTTCCCTATTAAAGAACTGTTATTTCCTGCTCCCATATTTTTTTGCCTGAGAGCCCCTTAATTTAAAATTTATGGCAGTTTGGAGGGGTGGGGAGGGTTCACATTCTCCATTTCAGAGGAGGCTCCTGCCTTCCTCAGCAGACTCCTGCCTTTCCAAACCAAGATACCTGGGGAAGCCGCTGGTGACACGGATGAGCTCCTCCAGGAACCATCACAGACCACGGATGAGCTCCTCCAGGAACCGTCACAGACCACGGATGAGCTCCTCCAGGAACCATCACAGACCACGGATGAGCTCCTCCAGGAACCATCACAGACCCCCCTGTGGAGTGCAGAGGGCACTTGGCAAGGCACAACAACACATCCCCAAATCAGCAGAGACACAACAACACGAGCAGCTGCTGCTGGTGCTCCCAGGGGACGGGTTAATGCAGCAGGTGCCGGACACCTGGCTCCAGGCAGAACAAAACCTGGGCTCCTCAGCTTTCCCTGAACACTGACAGCACCAAAGGTGTTGTGGGGACAGGACCCAGGGCTGCCCACCCTCCAGCTGATATTTTAATTAAAGTCACAGTTGATATTTTAATTAAAGTCACAAGTTCTGAAGTCGACGTGGTGATGGAGGTGGCTCCACTCTATTTTTGAACAATTTTAGCCCCGATGCCTTCACTGAAGCTGGAGACACAGTTCCTTGAATATTTTAGCAAATCCACATTTTGAAGACAGGCCCAGGGGCAGGCTGGAAGCCAACCTAATGAGCTGCATTCAATCACCCAGACCCCATGGATGGCTCCAGGGGACATCAAATGTCCTGCTCTGGCAGTGAGACCCTGCCTGGGTTCCCTGAGCTTTGTGTTAAACCTCACTGTATTTTTTTCAGGAGAAAGAACTCAAGTTTGGGACTCCTCTCTATTTTTATCATGTTCCATCAGTCCCAGCAAGAACCAGACAAACAACCCCAAGAAATGGCTTGGAAAGTCTGGAGGACAAAAATAAATGCCCAGACTGTGGTTAGAGGGGCTGAGCTTGGCTGAGCCAGCTTGGGCTGGAAAACAAGCAAGCTGTTTTCCTTTGAAATAACACTGGTGCCCAGAGAGGCAGAAATGCCATCTCCTGGGGTCAGGAGAGCATGGATCCATGAGGCAGGAGACAAGGACAGCCCTGGCCTCAGCATTCCCTGAGAAGTGCAATCCCTGGGCTACATTACACAGCTCCTTTCTCTCCCTGTCTGCCTCCTCCTTCCTCTTTGCCTCTCAGCCAAGCCTACATCAGGATGCACCAAAAATAAAATTGGAAATCCTGGTTTTGGCCCAGCTTCGGCCACCCATGGGCAGGGCTGGGGAGCAGATGTGGGACATGGTGGCTTTGCAGTGACATCACCCAGAGAAGATGTGGGTTTGTCTCCTGCTTCACCTCAGAGGTTTCTGTGCAACCCCAGGCAGGAGAGTGGGACACATCATCCTTTGGAGCATCTCTTTCCTCACACCATCTCTTTATTCACCTTATCACACCAGTGGCTGGAAATTATCAGGTTGAAATAAATAAAATGGATGTTCTGCCCTGGTGAGATCCCACCTTCAGTGCTGCATCCAGCTCTGAGGAGTTGCAATGTCAGAAGGACATGGAGCTGCTGGAGCAACTTCAGGAGAGGCCACAGAGATGCTCTGAGAGCTGGATTTCCTCTGCTCTGGAGCCAGGCTGGGAGAGCTGGGGGTGCTCACCTGGGGATGGCTCCAGGGAGGCCTTAGAGCCCCTTCCAGAGCCTAAAAGGGCTCCAGGAGAGCTGGAGAGGGACTGGAGACAAGGGATGGAGGGACAGGACAAGGGGGAATGGCTCCCACTGCCAGAGGGCAGGGATAGATGGGAGATTGGGAAGGAATTCCTGGACGTGAAGATGGTCAGGCCCGGGCACAGGGTGCCCAGAGAAGCTGTGGCTGCCCCTGGATCCCTGGAAGTGTCCAAGGCCAGGTTGGACAGGGCTTGGAGAAGCCTGAGATGGTGGGAGGTGTCCCTGCCCATGGCATAGGGTTGGAACTGGATGATCTTTAACATTCCTTATGACACAAACCATTCAATAATTCTACAAAAAGGGCCAAGAAGATAAAACTTGTGACTTCTCCAGACCTGATGGAAACAAAGAGTCACCCCACCAGTTCCCTACAAGCCAATACACTGAAATAATCTGGGCTTTGGGAAGGAGCAACACACAGACCTGTCAGGGCATCAGGACCTTTCTGGGAAGGGAATTTCTGTGAATTCCTTGATTCTGTCAGGGTGAGAAACCCAGGTGTGTGTGTGGGATATAACCCACAGGAGCAGCTTTTCTGGAAACTGAGATCAAGGAACAGAGCAGAGAGCAGGCACCAACATCCTTTCAGCAAGGGAAAAAGGCTCTCTAAATTAGTAGAGACCAAATTCCCTGCCAGCTCCTCTGCTGGACACAAGTTCGATCTACAGCTGCTCTTGTGAGCATGGAAACAGTCTCGAACAGAGTTGGGGGTGGATCTCCCAAAACCCCTAAATCCTATTTGATGTAGAACTCTGGATCTTAGTGAAGGATCCAGGAGGCTCTGGGGGCAGGACCCTGCTCTGGCTGGCCTTGCTGGCAGAGCAAAGCCCTCCTGCTTTTTACCTGCTCTAAACAAAGACACAGCCTGTCTCGAGTCTTCTGCACTCCTGGCAGCTCCTTGGGAATTCCTGCAATCCTCAGCAGTGAGAATAATGGGATTGCCTCCTAGTGTGAGATTTCCTTTGCTGGGTAAAGTACACCTAAGGGCTGCTGATGTAATTCTCTCATACTAAGCTGATTAAATGCTGAGGAGTTAGAGCCTTTTATAATTTTATTACATTAGATTCCAGAGATGAAATGAATAGAAATGACCAGACAGTGGAGGAGGCAGAGATCTGTGCCTGCAGATTTTAGAGACTCCACATTACATTCAGACAATCCAGCGAGGTGTCTGCAAGAGCAAATCTAATAACAGGGAGTCCTTCTGTTCCACAATATGGATAAACTTGGGTTACCAGGGTTGTACAATATTAAAAGGACAATTACAAGCAGACAACACGTAAAGGTCTTGATATCCCAAGGATTCTTGCTGTGCCTTTGAGGAAGACCTTTAGCACTGCTCAGCAGGGTGTTATTAGCACCACTCATGACTTGGAGTGAGACAGGAAGGGCTGGACAGGCTGTGGGAAATGAAACTAGTTAATAATTGGTTGGATTAAGTTATTTTTTGATTTAGAGATGCGGTAACTGAGAGACATTTTAAAAACTTTTATTCTGTTTTTAGTCTTATATGAGGGGTGAGATAATACAGATGTTGTTATCTGTACCCCAAAATGCCTGAGCTGGACCACATCTCTGGATGGAACCTTGTAAAGGTTTGGCTGAGTTGGAAGAGAAATCAGGCTTGAAGTAGCCTGGATAACTTTGAAAATCCAGGCAGAAACAGCAAAATGCTTCAGGGTACAAAAAAAAACCCAAAACCCCTGTATCATTGACTTTGGGTAAATTGGCTCATTCCAGCCAAACCCTGAATTTCACTCTGGCTCAGACAAATCAGCTGGGACAGAGATCACCATGAGACATCTGCTTGCAGAGCTCCCTCCTGTTTCCCTTCCAAGGAAAATCTGGATTTGAGTGCCTTCCAAGCAGGTCTTTGTGCACACCCTTGGGCCGTGCTGGCCCTACTGACCACACATTTGCAGTTGTTGGACTGGGTGATTTGTGATTTATGCCTCTCACCAACAAAGCAGCCAGTGAGGGCCACAGGACCTCAGGCACAATGTGAAATTCAGGGGATTTTCATGCTCTGATGTTTTACATTTTTCTCTGGGCACTGCCGTCAGCAAAACACTCCAGTATTCAGATGAGGGTCCTGCAAAAGGTCAAACTGAAATTTGCTTGCATATCTGAGCAAATATTTGGGAACAATTTCCCCCATTATTCTCTGAGCTTTACATGTGGCCTGCTCAGCCCAGAGAAGGTGGTCCTTGTTGAAATTCTGCTTCTGGGGACTGCAGTGACTTAAAGAACTGCCTGGAAGCAATTCCTAGGCTGACTATTCAAATGCATTTCCTGCAAACAAAAGTTTATTTGCTATCTATAGATAAATGCTGTCAGTGGGCTAATTTGGAAGCACTGTTGATTACCCATTGTAATGAGGCCTATTACATAATTAAAAGTGTTTTCTCCTAACTGCATTTTGCTGCTAATTAACATTTTATGCCATCTACAATGGACACTTTGGGCTGCATCAAAGACATTATTATGCAATTTTATCCTAAGAGCAGACTATGAATTATTAATTAATATCAAATCTGTTGATTAAAGGGTAATTTGTAAGCAAGCCAGTCACAGCCAGGAACATGCTTCACCCATAAATATTCCCCTGAAACACAGTCCAAAATAATATGGAGTAAAGAAAAGGTAGAAGATTGGGAGTGTGAAACACAGGAGACAGAGATAATTTATGAGAACCTCTGATGTCCTTCCAGAAATTCCTGTTGTTGGTGTTTTAATTAAACAGCATCTTCTAAAAAGCTCTGTCATGTCCCAGCAGGATTCACACAGGGAAAACGGTGGAATCCTCCTTCCTTGAGCAAGTCAGACAACCACAGGAACTCAGTGAACAAATTCTCCTCAGCCTGGAAGTTCAGATCAAAAATTTACCCAGTTTGGGGGTGGAAGCAGCAGATGTTGGCAGAGATGGAGGAACACCTACAGGAATTATTTTGCTGTGGCATCACCTTGAAAAACGAGATGTGGCTGAGAGCAAGGCTGCAGTGTGAACGTGGAGAGAGTTGCCTGCCCACTGCTCACTTACACAACTGCCTAAATTGGCATAAATTTATACAAATGCCTGAATTTAGGTTCAGCTGGTCAGAGCAGGTGAACGGATACTGGATAAAATCCTGACTTAATGGGGTCGAGCATGGACTCCTTTCAAAGTCAATTCATCATCTGAATTGCCCAGCATGAGTGATAATCAATGCACATCAGGTCCTGGAACAGCACATCCAGCCCAGCTGCAGCCCCTGACCCTCACTCAGGAGGAACTGGGAGCTCCAGAGGGCAGCAGAACCTCCTGGGAGCCACAGTCACCCTAAAATTCAACCCTGGGGCTCCTTCCAAGACCAGGCATCCTTTGAAACTGGGGTGGGACACTGTGGAATGTCCACCCCCTGCTCCTTGGCTGCCCTGCAGTCAGGGCTCATCAACCACAGGCAGCAGGACATGGAATCATCCCAGGGTTCAGAAGTGAAGGAGCAGCCTGATGCATCCTCTGCCAGCCCTGGCATCTGCTCACTGCTGCAGCAGCAGCCTGGTTCTGCTCTGGGCTCAGGCCTGGACTGGCTGCAGCTCATCCTGAGCTCAGAAAAGGTGAGATAATAATAATAATAATAATAATAATAATAATAATAATAATAATAATAATAATAATAATAATAATAATAATAATA
>VZSJ01004399.1:64663-84932 GCA_013398405.1 Pheucticus melanocephalus
TAATAGTAGTAGTAGTAGTAATTATTGTTGGTGGTTTTGTAATAATTTTAATCGGTATTATTGTTATAATAATTTAATGGATATTATTATTAATAATAGGTTATTATTATAATAATATAATAGGTTATATTATATGTTATATATCATAATATAATATATTATATTTTATATATTATATAAAATTATATAATATATTATATAAATTATAATATTATATATTATAATATATTATATATTATATTATAATAATTATAATAATAGAATAGGTAATTGTCTTCAGGCGCATTCCTACTGTTGTTGTTGTTGCTATAATAATTTTAATGGCTGTTGTTGTTGTTATTTTGCTCATTATTGTTACTGTTAATCAGGCTGGTGATGTGCCTGCTGCAGCAGAGCTGGAGCCACCTGAGCTGCACTCCACATGCTGCACAGATTGCATCCAGGCTGCTCTCACCCAGCAAATGCCTGTTGGGAAAAGCTGCTCGACAGCCTTGTTTACCAACACGAGCAGGCTGCAGGGAGCTGTGTGGTACCACACACCACAGCCAGGCTTGGTGCTTGAGCTGGGAAAGGGCAAGGGGACAGGGAAGCACTGGGAGGGATGGTGGTGTTTGCAGTGTAGGACAGTCCCAGCAGTGCTCACCCTGTCTGTCACACCCACAGAGTGGCACCCAGGTGGGAAAAATAGCAAAATAGGCCATCAATTAAAAAATAGGTCAAGCAAAGAGCCACACTTCAGGTCTTGGATGTGCATTGATGTCCTTGGATGGAAAGGGCTTCTCTGCAGGCTGAAGGGAACCCACAACATCCACCCCTCCAGAATATTCCTAAAAGGGGGAAATCTCCCCAATCCCTGGTTCAGGCCCAGCCCAGAGGGGAAGGTCCCCTCCCCTCTCATCACAAGAGCTCTGTGTGTGAGCTGCCCCCTGCCCACACCCAGCCTGGCCACGGGCACCTTGCTGAGTCCTGCCAGACCCAGGGGCAGTAACGAAGCCCGGGACCACTTAATTAATCACTGTCCTCCTTGCAAGAACAGCACACAGGGAAAATAATAATTGGAATTCATAAGCCCATGGATACACAATGCTTAATGAGAGCCTCTAACTACAGAGACCTGTAGGAAGATGCAGCTCTGTTTACAGCAGCCCTTTTCATTATGTTTTTTCTCATTTCAACTTCTCTCATTATTTCTGGAGGATGCAATGGGGAGCTCCTTCAGACATGCAAAAAATGAAGCCAGACAGCACAGAGAGGGTCTGGAATGTTTTTCTTTACAAGACTTGGTAATTCTGAAGGCAGACTAAAGGAAAGGTGTGTTAACATCTTTTTTTTTTTACACTCTGTGTTGCCACTTCACCTTTAGCAAGAAGTCTTTGCACTTTGGGTTAGCTGACAGGTCCTATTTCAAGTGAAAACCCCAGGGCAGGAGATGTCACTGGTAGCAGATCTCCCATCAAAATCATGATGGTCCCCAAAACTGAATGTCTGCACCCCTCCCAGTCCCACAGCAGCTCTCATGGGTTTTTGTAGGGTTGTGTGCAAGATATTTTTCCTAACATGTTTCTGGCCATCAGGACTGCAGAGGAAGCCTGAAAGCTTTAACTGGATGCAAAAAAAAAAAAGGGTTAAATGGTAGAAAATCATCTCCTTCATTGCTGATTCCCTCAGGTTTTTAAAGCAGTGCCTCACCTGGCTGATTTCTGCTCTTTAACCCCCAGAAGGTGGAGATTGTTGGGGTGCCCCATTCACCACCCCATGTACCTCCATCCTCTGCATTTCCCCTCCTCACTGATGGTTCCCACAGTGAAACCAAGCCATGCATTGGTAAAGCCATGAAAGCACAGAGGACATCCACAATTCCACCCTGGAAAGCTCTGCAGGTGATTAAAGCCATGACACATTTCCTGCTCCCACCACGTTGACCTGGGCACTTTTTGACCCTGGCCACTGGCAGAAAGCCCAGCCATCCTATGGACTGCAATTTTTTTTTTCTTTTTGTTTTTAATAAACATGTCATGTTTGAGAGCCTATAAATATCCAAGCAATTTATTGCAGATTTCCCACTCTCCATTTTCCTGATCTCAGCTCCAGGGCTCAGAGTTCAGCCCCAGCCCAAGTTAATACACAGCAGCAGCTTTGCATGGCAATTAGAGGGAGAGGGTTGTGTTCTGCCTCAACCTCTGAGATCAAGTGCTAATGCACTGCTGAAAAAGGCAGTGGTCTATCATCCAAACCCCAGCCAGCACCACTTTTTCCCTGGGAGAAGGGCTTGCAATAACTCACTCCACACCATCAGTCATCTCTTGGGGACATTCCTGGTGTTTCTCCAGGACCTGGAGCCTTCAGCCCAGGACACTGATTGAACACAACACCTTATTACTCATTTTATGGCAGCAGCTTGGTACCCAGCTCTGGAGCATGACCCAGATGTGGAGAGCAGCAGATGTCACACCCTGTGGTTTGGGGATGTGCCATGGCTTGATGGTGGTTGGTGAAGATTGCAATGCAAGATGTTTTCCATTACCATCTGTATGGCAGATTATCTTTTGTCAGTGGGCAGTTTGCCTTATCTCTCTCTGTGAGTGATCACAATCACTCCTCCCTCAGGAGGGGACATTGCTGATAACAGCATTGAATGTCCCTGCATGGCTGATAAGAACTACAGCATCCCATTGGGAGATGGGAGCCCAGAGGGAGGAGCCAAGCATTCCTACCTGGATAGAATCCAGAGGTTTTTGGGACACCAGCACAGCTTTCTCCATGGGATTGCCCAGAGGAACAGCAGCTGCCTCTTCTTCCCCTGGATCTTCAGAGGAAGAATCCATCCTTTTCTACAGGATCCCTGCTCCAGCAGAGCCAGCCCTGACACTCCAGGAGGGCTGAGCCACAATTCCAATGGGACTGCTGCCAACACCCTGACCCACAGGGTGTCAGGCTGGGTTCTGACTCTGGCAGTGTTGTTCTAGTGTACTGCATTGTTTATTTTATCCTTTCATTTTTTTCCTTTCCCTATTAAACTGTTATTATTGCTCCCATATTTTTTGCTTGAGACCCCCTTAATTTCAAATTTACAGCAATTTGGAGGGGTGGGGAGGGTTCACATTCTCCATTTCAGGGGAGGCTCCTGCCTTCCTTAGCAGACTCCTGTCTTTCCAAACCAAGACAGTGATGCAACAAATGCTCCTCCCTACAGAGGGGCTGCTGAAAAGGGCTGCAGTAAGGGAAGGAAAAGTCACCTGGCCTTGAATTATGTCTGGGAGCAGTCAAAAAGCAATGTTTTCAAGCCGTTTCACTGACTCTGGTTGTGTGTTGGAAATCCCAGTCTGAGCTGTTCTCCTGCACAGACCAAAGTGGGGATGCAGCAGCACCCAAGGGGACCAGAGATGAAGCTGTGACCCCAAAGATGAGGGGACACAAGAAGAAAGCTTCCAAAAGATATCCTGGAGTGTGGCACAGCTCAGGCTATTCTTTCAAAGGGAATTTTTGAGGACAATTTAATTTTTTTTTTTTAAATTCCCCCATAAAGAATTTTATTTTCCTTCTCTTTCCCTCTTTTCCTTTTTTTTTCTTTTAGAGGGAAGATTTTAGGCAGGGAACAGGTGAAGGGCTATAAAGTCTTCACCCAGCACAGTCCCAACACTGATGGCAGCCTGTCCCTGTGGGCAGCATGGGCTGGGAAGGATGCCAGGAGCCTGGAAACATTTCCAAATACCTGCCAAGGAGTGCAGCCAGTGCATCCCTGGGGAAAAACAGATCTGCTCATCAGAGATGCTCCCAGGAAAACACCTCTGGGAGATGGGTTATGGGGCAGGAAGGACCTCTTTGGACAGGTTGGCCCCTCACAGCACTCCCAGCACTTTGTGCCTCTGCTTCCAGGAGCAAAGCCCCGTCCCAAGTGCCCTTCAGGGAGGCTCAGAGCCTTATTTGCTTTTTTTCCCCCAGCTGCATATTCATCGGCTTAGTTTGTAAATCCCTGGAGCCTCATTTGTCCAATTAGTGCTTGCTGAGCCTCTTGCTGCTGGCAAATAATGGGCTCTTCCATGCACTATTGCATTACCCAAAAGAAAATTACTTGGCAGCTGAGAGCTGAGGCATCTTAGTGCCACGAGGAATTGGAGGGAGGAGAGGGAGTTCCTGCTCCTTAACTGGCCCTGGCATAAGCCCTGAGTGCTCAGGAGGGCTCAGCCCCATCCCTTGCAAGGTGTGAGGTCATTTCAGTGCTCTGGGATGCTTTGGGATTTGAGAAAAACCTGATCCACCCATACCCAAAAGTTGTGCAAACAAGCCACTTTACCTTCTCACTCTTCTTCTAAGGCTTCACTTTGCAGGTGCTGCAGCATCCCACAGCTCCTCATGGCATTCCTTGCCCTGCTCCCTGTTGCAGCTTGCTGCAATCCCCTCCAGCCAGACCTTTTGCAGCAGAATAAATCATCTGAGTGGGATAAAAAAGATTCCCAAGCATTTGAAGAATGAGGCTGTATTTTTAGCAGCTACAACCAAAAAAAAAAAAAAGCTCTTTTTTTTTTCCTCCTCCTTTCTACTGGTGCAGTTCATCACTCAGAGGGAAGGCTGTTGACATTGTTGATGCTTTCCACTAGTCAAAGTTGCTCCAAGATCCATCCAGCCTGACCTTGGACACCTCCAGGGATCCAGGGGCAGCTACAGCTCCTCTGGGCACCCTGTGCCAGGGCCTCCCCACCCTCACAGGGAAGAATTTCTTCCTAAATACCAATCTAAATTTCTCCTCTTTTAGTTTAAAACAATTCCCCCTTGTTCTGTCACTAACATGGCAGCAGAGCATCCTGTTGGAGACAAATCACTGCTCTGGGGGGGAGGGAAAAAAGGGGCAAAAATTCAGCATCCAGACAAAGGAGCAAAGAGGGATATATAACTGATGGAATCCCCCACAGTGGGATGGAGCAGAGCCCACAGAGCCCGGGCTTTCTTTCCTCCAGCCTGACATTTAGGGCAGACATACATATTCCTTGACAGGGGTTGGTGAGCAATTTGACCTGTGCTAATCCTTTCCCCCCAGCTGGGAGAGAGCCTTGCACCAGAAATCAATCTGCCTTTCCTCCCCTTCTGGTCTGACTGCCCCCAGTGCCTCAGGAGGAGGCAGAAATGTCCCTCTCTGATTTACCATACAACTTTAATAAGTGCATTTTATAGCTCAGCTCGTATCCTTTCATGAGCCTCATTATTTTAGACTGGTTTTATAACGAGGAAAATGTGCCATTAAAGTGTCTTTCTCCAATGGACTCAAGTAGCCCTTCAGCTGAAGCCTCCCTCATGGCTTGGGAAGCTGGGATTTTGTTTCTCAGACACCAAGATGATGGCATGAGTGCCCAAAAGGTGTGTACAGTAATTGTGGCTGCAGCTGGAGCCTGCTGAGCGTGGCTGGATCATCACTCACTCCCCCAGGAGGGGTTGGGAAGTGCTGCTCATTTACAGCTTTGCCAAATCCTGGCCCTGGGGAAGGCTCTGTGCCCACAGCTCTGCTCTTCCCTTGGCTCAGTGTTGGCTTTCCAGAGGGGTAAAGGAGAAAAATGAGCTTGGATCTGCTCTGTTGGAAAACTCTCCATCCACAGGGCAGGCTGGCACTGAGAGAATTTAATTCTCCATCAGATTTCAGTGGGTGTTGGGTCAGACCTTTAGCTGTTATCCAACTAAAACCCAACATTAGAACTGGAAATAAGCCAAACCCAGAGATATTTGCCCAGATTTTAGAATAAGCTTAGTCTGAACCCAGTTACTAAAACCTGAAGTTATTTAAAGCAGAGGTAGATCTGAGGATAAACTCTGGATTCACCTGGATTTTAGGGACAGCTTGCACACATAAGCTGAGCCCACCCTTGCTAGACAAAACCAGATTCAAAGCATCCTCACTTGGCTTTTGCAGAGGGCCAATAAATTCCATTTCCCTGCATTGCTCCCCCTCCAAACAGACCAAATGCCCCAGGCTGAAACCAAAACCAAACTGGAATTCCCTTTCTCACAGATCCAGGGGAGAAACTGGCACATCCTTGGTGTTTGACAAAGCCCAGATACTCAGGCTCTGCCTTCCACCTTCGCTGATTTCTGCTAAAATCTGTCACCCCCAATTCTTTACCTTTCTACCTCACTTTGTGCTCTCCAGGTGAGCTCTGCAGGCTCTACCCCTCACCTTAGGCTGTGTTTATGCACATCTGGGGGTCCTCATTAAAGGAGGAGTTCGATTTGGGGCAGCAGAGTTTGGAAAGTTTGGGAATGACCAAGGCAAGGGGTCAGCACTGATGGAGGAAAATGTGATTTATGGCCATGCAGTGAGCACCCTGGAATTGTACAGGGGAGCAAACAGGAGCAATTCCTGGGAAGGAAAACAGAGCTGGGTGATGGCTGCAGTGACAGGAGCTGATCCTGGAGCTGCTTTTGCAGATTCTGGGTGAATCATCCTTGATCTGACACAGATGAAGCTGCCACAGACAGCCACTCACCTGTGTTTAAAAGATTCTCCCTGTAACAACTGGTCCTTGCTCCACAGCAGGATTAATACACCTTTCCCAGGCAGTGGGAAATACCCCACTATTGCTTTAGCAGGCAAAAGGAAATACCATATTTATTTCTACAGCCACATAGCAGAGAAAACTGGCCAAAAATTTCCCATATGAGCTAAAAGGGTATCAATACATTCATTCCATATCTTCTCCCTTCAGCAAAACCTGAGACATTGCTGCTGAGCTGCACAGAAATTATTCCTTCTGGGCCCAAGGAGGAACTGAGGGAGTCACAGCTCTGTCACAGAGTCATTTTTTCTCTATTTTGCAAATATTTCCTGTGGTGACACCATAACTTTTGTCATGGCTGCAGAGCAGTCTGTGTGTGTGCAAGGCCATGATGTTAAACTGGGGGGTGCAGAAGAGCTCAGTGAATGTCTGCACAGGTAAAATGGTCCAGGATGAGCTGCTCCAGCTCACAAATCAGGCACTCAATCCTGGCACTGAATAACCCAACAAAAAAAACTCCTGAGAGCTGCCCCTCTGCCTCTGGAGCCCTTCTGCCAGCTCAGGGTTCACCAGGGGGTTCCTCACTGGTGTCTCTGCAGCCATGGGTGCCACCAGCTCTGTCCTGGCAGCAGAAAGGAGGAGAAGGTGACTCCACCTGCATTGTGTCCAATTGTGGATTGATGTCATGTCAGCATATTCCAGACATGGATCCCAAAATGTTGAGATCCAAGGCCCAAGAACTCCAAGATTCCTTACCCAGGTGGTCCTTAAGGTCCCTTCCAACCCAAACTGTTGGAACCCTGGGAATTGCTGAGAATTTCAGACTTTCTGTGCTGACAGGCACTGAGCCCCAGGAGAACACTGCACTGACCTGAGGCCCTGGAGAAGCTTCCAAAATGGAATGGCAGAACTGGGATTGTGGATGTGGAGTTTGAATAGAAGTGTGTGATATCACAGGGTGAAAAACAGAGTTTAAGGTTTTAGAATATAGTGATAGATATGGAGCAAGATGGAGGTTTTAGGGTGGAGGATGCTCCTTCTTCTTCACCCTCTTCTTCTTCACCTTCTTCTCCATGGGTTTGGGTGGTTTTGTGCAATTGGATAAAAAAGTCCCCATTGTGGGCACAGGTGGTTGGTTATTGGGTTAAAAGTAAAAATACTTTAGTTGTCATTTCTTAATTGGACAGTTTATCCTTAAAAGGCCTTGCAGAGAGAGACATGGGGCTCCATTTTTAGTTTGTTAGAGTGAAGTGCTGCAGAACTCACAGTTTGTGAGACTGTAACATGGATAAGAACTAACAAACATCTAACAACAAGAAAATACTGTCTGGCCATTTAATCCCAACCTTGGCAAAAAGAAGATAAAACTCAACATCAACATCCATTGTCAGACCCTGGTTTAGGCACCAAAGCACTTTGAAGAGCAACTGCTCCATGACACCATGAGCTCCCAGCCTGGAGATTTCAGCACTCTGAGCTGCAGCCACAATTCCTGTCTGGATCAGATCCTGGCTCCATGGAAAGGATGGATGCTGTGCTTCCATGCCAAGGTGCCACACTCTCCCTTCACAAACAGCCCTACCCCTCCACACCTGAAAATTCAGAGCTCTCCTTTCCTTCCTGGCGATGTTCAGCTCTGCAAAGTGCCCTCAATGTCACAGACATATTTTATGAAAAATCCTTTTACCAGGATCTTTTCTCCTGAGAAGCTGAGAAGCTTCAGCTTCCCCATGTTTTGCTGCTTTGGAATGTGATTTGGAGAATTGTTTACCCAGCATCTGAAACTGTTTTTACTTGGTGACCAATGACAGCCACCTGTGTCGAGGCTGTGAGCAGTCACAAGATTTTATTATCATCCCATTCTATTCCTTTCCAGCCTTCTGATGAAATCCTTTCTTCTATTCATTTAGTATAGTTTTAGTATATAGTTTTCTTTTAATATAATATATATAATTATCAAACATGGAGTCAAGATTCTCATCTCTTCCCTCGCCCTGGGACCCCTGCAAACACCACCACATTTGGTGAGCCCTGAGTGAGGAACATTGCCACACTCTCAATCCAAAATATCAACAAGAAGCTGGGGAAAGGCCCAGGCAGGGTCTGCTGCCACCACAGCCCCTCTGGCAGGGCTGGCCCAGCTCCACTGAGCACCAGCACGTCCCCCATCCATGGCAGATTGCTTTAAGGAGTAACAAAAATCCCCAGTTTGTGCAAAGAACAGAGCGAGCCTGTTCCTCAGGCCACATTAAAACCCTGAGCTTAGTGTTGCAACAAGTTTTTCAAACATTTCTGGCTCTGCTGAAACAGTTTAATAACCCTGATAATGTTTATCATGTGGTTAGGGGCGCTTGGGCTGGAATGAGCCGTAATTCCAGCTGGCAGGAACCCCAGGAACCAAAGAGCTGCTGGCTCTGTGAGCTGCTGTCCCTCACTCACACCCTGCCCAGGCTGGCCCCAGGGATGGGAAGCAGCACAGAGCCCTTGGGGTTTTTTTTTTTTTATTTTTAATGGCCTCAGTGACTTAGGCACATAATGCCACTCAAAGCCAAGGAGGCTTAGGGCCAGATGTTTCATAGGAATTCCAGCACGTGTTCCCATGAGGGTTCAAGCAGAGCCCCAAAGAATTACATGGCAGAAAAAGGTGCAACAGCCCCTGGAGCATCACCTGGAGAAGGGACTGAGGGGGATGGAGAGGAGGTGCTGGGATCAGAGAAGCCATCCCAGCCCTGGATTCCAGCACCTCACTCACCAAACCCCTGCTCCACACCCTGAGGAACTCTTATCCTGCCAGCACCTTGCAAACAAACAGCCTTATATTGATAAATTCCTTATGAAGAGGATGGTTTCAGCTCCCTGGGGGATGTCACTGCTGTGTGGTGCCTGCTGGAATGGTGGGAAACAGGGCTCTGGGTAAACAGGATATTCCCTGCAGGGAAAACTCACATCCCCCAGCAAGCAGGAAAGAGGTGCATTCCTGGAGCAGGGTATTTTCCACTCCCTGGTACAAATAGGTGGACAGAGCCCCAGGCTGTGTTTTTCCTGTTATGTGAGCAAAGTTTTAGGTGGGTTGCTGTTTTCTTTTTCTCTTTTTCCATTCATCTGGGACATTCCGGATTTATTTTGTTGATTCAGTCGAACATCTGACTGTGCCACACCAAATTCATTGGAGTTTCACCCTGGCTTCAGGATATGTGATGTTGTTATGTCTCCTTGCACATGTGCATCAGCCCAGGGTGATTTTTACACTGCTTGAAAAGTGCAAAAATGGTGGAAAAGGATTCCCATCAAAAATATCAGCATAGGCCCACCTGGTGGAGGAAATAATGGTGAGGGGCTGGAGCAGTTGAACAATTTTGCTAATTTGCTAACTTTGCTTTTTTGACAGGGTTGGGGTTAAATGGTGAGATTGTTGGGACTCAGATGTTTGTTAGTTCTTATCTCTGTCACAGTCTCACAAACCCTGAGAGTTCTGCAGCACTTCACTCTGACAAACTAAAAATGGAGCCCCATCTCTCTCTCTACAAGGCCTTTTAAGGATAAACTATCCAATTAAGAAATGACACCTAAATTATTTTCACTTTTAACCCAATAATCAACCACCTATGCCTGCAATAGGGGACTTTTCTGTCCAATTACACAAAACCACCCAAACCCATGGAGAAGAAGGTGGAGAAGAAGGTGGAGAAGAAGGTGGAGAAGAAGGTGGAGAAGAAGGACCAGCCTTTGCCCTAAAATCTCCATCTTGCTTTATATATATTACTACATCTAAAACCTTAAACTCTCAGTTTTTCACCCTGTGATATCACACACTTCTATTCAAACCCCACACCCACAATCCCAGTTCTATAATTCCATTTTGGAAGCTCCTCCACACCTCAGGTCAATGCAGTGTTCTCCTGGGGGTCAGAGCCTGGCAGCACAGAAAATCTGAGATTCTCACTAACCAGGGTTCCAGCACTGAACCACTGAAATTCTCAGCCTCCAGGGTTCCAACACTGAACCACTGTGCACTGAGAGGAATTCAAATCCCAGCCTGTGCAGGAGCAGTGGAGCTGGGAGGCCACAGGAGAAGGTGCTTCTCAGGAGATGGTCACTCTCCAAGGATTCAGAGGTTGGAGCCTGCCCTGGGGGACCCAAATCCGTCAGGAAGGAGATTGACAGCTGATACAATAGTCCAGCTCAGAATTGCACCAGAAACTGAGACCTGTGCAATAACAAGATCCTCCATCAGCTGGTCACTGCTCACCTTGCTCACTCACCTTGACTGCTGATTTCTGGCTTTACTTCCTAAAAATAAAGACAAAGAACAATGCTGTAGCACAGGCATCGTTTAAGCTTCCCCTGCAAGGAAAAACAGTGAGCAACCTGCTCAGGGGAACCCCCTCACCCAGGATGGGGCTCTCTGCCATGGATTTCATCCATCTCCATCTGAAAGAATGTTGGGACAAAAGTCAAAGCACTGCAGGGTATCTTAAGAGCTCCAGACACCTTGTGTCCATCTACAAACCCCATCTAGAGTCCAACTACAGCCTACATGACAAATTTCAAGTCTTTTTCTTTCCTTTCTCTTTTTTTTTTTTTTTTTTTGCTGCTCTAAAAGCAGGAACATTCCATGATGGATTACAGGACTTAAACAAGCACATGGACCCTTGGGAGGGAATAAATTCAGTGGGAAGGTTGAGTACCAGGAGTCAGAGCACTGACTGACATGGAATTGCCTTTGGTGGAACCGTGCTGATTTACAGCAGCTGAAAACCTGAGCTGAGGTGGGAAGGAGCAGCCAGCAGAGAGGAATGGACAGATTGGACAGACTTCCCTGCTGGAGGCTGGTGCAGCTTTGGAGCATGGGCCCAGCGTGGCATCTCTGTCTCCAGGGCTCATTTATTCAACAGGAACCAGGAAAATCCCATTTCACAGATCCCCAGACACACTCCCCTGCAGCACTGCTGTGATTCCTGATCTGGGGTGTGTGCTTTGGACACAAGTGTCACTTTTTCCCTGCTGTCCCAGAGTTGTGGAGGGACACCCAGCACGCTGGCACATCCAGACCAAACCATGGCAGCTGTCCCCTTGCCAAGGCTGAGATCCCTGTGGTCCTTCAGCCACCCCTGCTGTGACCAGTGACAATAGGGAAAGGAATCCCAAGGAGGATTGGATTTCACTGGGATCTGAGCCCCGTTGTCCTTTCCAAACCCCAGGGCACCAAAGCAAACACAGCATTTATCAGGAGCAGCACCTCCCAGACTGGGCTGGCACCTCAAACCTCAAGCTCCACAGGACACCCATCTCCACAGGACACCTCCAGGCACCCACAGACCTGCTGCTGCTAATTACCCTCGATGTTAACGAGTCAGGAGCTCCTGAGGCTGCCATTAGGAGCAAAAGGAGGAGATGGATGGGTGGCAGGGGAAGAGTGGGAAGCGCGAGCTGCTCCAGGTCAGCGGGTGGGCTGGAGAACATGTGCAATGAGAGACCTTCATGAGCATCATTAATCTGGAGCCTCTAATTGGGAGTTTGGAAGGAGCCTTTTCCATCTGTCTCCAGAGGAGGAGGAGGGCCAGAGCTGCCTGGAGCAGGGTGGCCACCAGCCCCTGCCAGGCTGGCTCGTGGAATGGGTTCCATCTTCCCTCTCTGCAAGCAGGGACACACCAACCTGCTCCTGGCCCAGCCCTGCAGCCCCGGGGGAGGATGAATTTCCATCTCTGCTTTCAAGCCGTGCTGCTGGTTATTGCTTACCACTGTATCAGCCATCAAAGTTCCCATGAAAACACTGGATAGGACACAAATTGCAAATTAGGCTTTAATTAGAAGCTGGCATCTGCTTTCTGACCAAGAAATACAATGAAGACATCTATATGTTGCTATGGCAGTCTAGAAACATAGATTTCTGTTTCAGGACCCTTTGAAGACAAATTTACTCAGCACTATAAACTTGTATGCCAAAGTGATTAACACTTTAATGCTAATATCAAGCTGGACCAGTTACACACATTTTATTCATTAGAAGGCATCGTTTTTCAACTGCGTCTTATCAGTATGTAAATGAGATTTTGACTCAGTCATTGTCTGCTCCCAAAAGCGCAGCCAAAGTGAATTCAATTAATGCGATTTACATCCCAATGTGACACGCGGGGCTGTGCCGGGCCTGATAAGGGAGCCAGATGGGAGCTGGGCTCCCGGCACAGCCCAGCCTCCAGGCAAGATCCTGCATTTAGGAGCAGGCACTGAGCCTCGGTTTAGGGGTTTTGGGATGACTCTCAGACCCCAACACATTCTGGTTTGGACCAGGTGCTGGCAAAATGCCCATGAGGACATTCCCAGGAGGGAGCTGCCTTTCCTTTTTCCATTTATCTCAGACATTATTTTGTTGGTTTAGGCAAAGATCTGACTGTGCCACACCAAATTCATTGGGGTTTCACCCTGGCTTCAGGATATGTGATATTGTTATGTCTCCTTGCACACGTGCATCAGTCCAGGGTGATCTTTACACTGCTTGAAAAGTGAAAAAATGGTGGAAAAGGATTCCCATCAAAAATATCAGCATGGGCCCACCTGGTGGAGGAAATAATGGTGAGGGGCTGGAGCAGTTGAATTAATGGATTCTTTGCTTCTTTTTTGCCAAGGTCAGGATTAAATGCCCAAGATGGTGTTTCTTGTTGGGACTCAGATGTTTGTTAGTTCTTATCCATGTCACAGTCTCACAAACCCTGAGTTCTGCAGCACTTCACTCTAACAAACCAAAAATGGAGCCCCATCTCTCTCTCTACAAGGCTTTTTAAGGATAAACTGTCCAATTGACACCTGTTTGTCCAGAGCTTTTAATGGGAATCCTTTCCAACCATTTTTACACTTTTCAAGCAGTGTAAAAATCACCCTGGACTGATGCACATGGGCAAGGAGACATAACAACATCACATAACCTGAAGCCAGGGTGAAAACCCCAATGAATTTGGTGTGGCACAGTCAGACCTTTGCCTGAATCAACAAAATAAATCCGGAATGTCCGAGATAAATGGAAAAAGGAAAGGCAGCCCCCTCCTGGAAATAGCCTCATGGGCATTTTGCCAGCACCTGGTCAAAACCAGAATGTGTTGGTGTCTGAGAGCTGTCCCAAAACCCCTAAAATGAGGCTCAGTGCCTGCTCTGAAATGCAGGATCTTGCCTGAAGTGCTGCTGATACACACAGTAGGTGTAAGAACACACAGCCAAGAGCCTGAGAGTCAAAAAAAGAACCTTTTCCTAAAGTGACTGAGCTTCACCTGGGAATTCAGTGGGTGTTTCTGCCCTTGCCTATGCCAGGACACTGCCCAGACACTGCATGGATGCTCCTTGGCTGGAGGTTTGGAGGGCTGGCTGCAAGGCTGAAAGCCACCAATGCCAGGCCAATCTGTCCACAACCTCATAAATTTTCTGCTGAAGGGATGAGCCTGTGCTAAAATTCCCAAAGCAGGCAGCATTTACTGCTTTATTTGCCTGGTGCTGCTTGCATGCAGGTGAAGCACTGAGGTCTCTTTGCCCAGCCCAGGTGGGTGCCCTGTTTGGGTGGCTCCACAAGGTGAATGCCACGTGTGGCAGAGCTGGCAGCCCTGGCACAACTGGGGAGCAGCAGTGGAGCAGAGCCCACATCTCAGAACCTCTGCTGCTCAGAGTGAAACCAAGATAGGTCAGAAAGTCTCTTTTCCCAGCCCAGTGGTCGAAGGAGGAGTCAGAACTCTTCAGTTCTCATTCTCAATGTTGTTTATTGTTTCTTATCTATAAAATTCTTTATCTGGCCTGCCAGCAGGTCAGACAAAGGCACACTGAGGCCCTTGGGGCAGTGTTATCTTTTTATACTAAAAACTGCAAGTACATTATTTACCATAACTTCCCAATACCCATTACCTATGTTAGACAGTGGTTTCTACTCTAAACCAATCTAAAAGTGCCAACATGACCCAGAAGATGGAGGCCAGGAAGAAGAAGGAAAAAGGACAAGGCATGCCCAAATTCCTCCATCTTGGGGCCCCAAGCACCCATTCTAAAAACCTCAAAAAAAAAAAAAAATCTATTTTTCACCCTGTGACTAACTATTATTCTACTTAAATTCTTTTGACTTGTAATTCTCCATACAAGGTTGGTAATTTTTTCCATGGGCCAAAATCAGCCAGAGGAATTTCCTGGGTTCCAACACCCACACATCCATGAGAGTTCATTAATTCAGGGAACGTGAGCAGGGAGCTGAGTTTGTCCCCAGTGTCCCTGAGCTCACCCTGCCCACTGTGCTCTCCATCCCTCGGGGGTCCCCACCCTCCCATTCCCCAAAATCCCTCTCATTTTCTGGGGTTGCACAGCTCATTCCCATGGTTTCCATGCAAGGTGGTGAAATAGAGATTTTTTTGGAGTTCACTTGAATTAGCAATATGAATTAAGCACTTAAAGTTTAGCCTCTAGAACTATGTGTTGAATTTTAACCTCTTAAGAAACCTCTGTTGTGGAGTTTATTTATTCTGTGTATTGCTTCAGTGGGAAAGCCCTCCCAGGCACATCCCTGTCCTGCTTGCTCCCCTCTTGCCCAGGCATGGATGTTCATCCCCCCATTCCAATATTCCCTGGCCCATTTCCACCTCCTGCATCCCCAGCCCCAGGGCCACCCCGATCTGGCCATTTTCCCCTGAGCAACCTCCCCATCCCAGCTCCATTTGGGTTTCCAGGCATGGGTTTGGCTGGGCAGACCCCTTGTGCTGAGAACCAGCAGTAAATAAATCATGCTGTGCCCCCTTTCAGCCAGCCAGCACTTTGCTATCCCTGAGCACAGTTAACCTTTTTTTTTTCCACAAATGAAACATTCCAGGACAATTATTCACCTTGGCAGAGCGATTGTGGAGGAAAACAAGGAGGAAAAGACATTTTTCAGGAAGCAAATTCTGCCTGGAAGCTGGATCAGTCCTGTGACCCCCAAACAAAGTCGATTGTTGCTGAAAATCTTCCCATTTTAGGGTTCAAAGGACAGGCAATAAGCAAGCTCAGATGATGGCTTGGTGTTAATGAAGCTGCAGAATTGCTGTTTATTCATGCAAATTCACTGTAACCAGCTTAGGCACATTATCCAGTGGGACCTGGGAGAGATTAGGGCAGGGAAACTTGGGGCTGGGTATCAGCACAGGCAGTTAAGGTGCTTCCAAATATCCTGATTAATGCCCAGATTGGCCTGGCATTAGGATAACAGAAGAGGCCCTTGTTGTCTGAGTGTTAATGATGGGCAAAGTCCCCAGGGGCTGGGACAGGGAAAACAGCATCCCATTGATCAGCCCTGCCCTGATCAATACCTGCTTTGACAATGTGGAAATGCTCATTTATCTCTTACCTGCAGGTAATAATGAGAATGTCCAAGTGGCTGAAATAAATCCTGGGGGATGTTAACAACCCCCTCCCAGAATTCTCATTTCTCTCTCCCACATGTTGTCTTATTTACCAAGAGTTCTATTATAGGGCAAGGATTCCATTCCGCCAGAGTTTTGTGCCTCCTCAATGTTTTCTGTAGGCAGCTCCTCTAAGCACTGACTGTTCCTGGTCCTTGCAGTGGCCATCCTACTCCTGATCCTACCAATCCACTCTGTTATACCACTGCTCTTATTGGCTACAGCTGTGGCCTGTTAACATCAGGCCTGCTCCTAATTTTTAGTAATTGGTTCAGCTGCAACTCATTGGGGGATAAAGATTACATTCTATACCACCTTCATTTACCCATACTGTATCCCCCTACAATTCCCCCTTTTTCTTTTTAACCACAAAGCTGCAGCACTTCCAGACGTACATATTCAAATAAATTACCATTATGACATATTTGTACATTTCATTTAGAACTCAGAGTTACATAAGTGTTCAAACAGCATATTATAGTACAGATAGATATATTTCTAAATGTCAGTTCAGTTTTATAATTTACAAAGTGCTTATCTTCACATTTAACAAACATTAATAGCTGTAATTGATATATTTTGTCAATAGCTTAGTATTCAAATATGGTTTCCCCAAATCCACAGGGTTATATGGTCAAATCCAGTTTCCCCAAATCCACAGGATTATATGGTTTAGTCCCGAATCCACAGGTCATCCCAAATCCACAGGGCAATATAGTTTAGTCCCAAATCACGTCGGGGTCACCATTTGTTGTCTTATTTATCAAGAGTTCTATCACAGTGCAAGGATTCCATACCACCAGAGTTTCATGCTGCCTCGATGTTTTCTGTAGGCAGCTCCTCTAAGCACTGACTGTTCCTGGTCCTTGCAGCAGCCATCTGACTCCTGATCCCACCAATCCACTCTGTTATACCACTGCTCTTATTGGCTACAGCTGTGGCCTGTTAACATTAGGCCTGCTCCTAATCTTTAGTAATTGGTTCAGCTGCAACTCATTGGGGGATAAGATTACATTCTATGCCACCTTCATTTACCCATACTGTATCCCCCTACACCCACAGGGGCTGCAGATTTCAGACACAGAGCCCTGGTGGCTTGTGCTGCCTGGGGAAGGGCAACCACAAGCCATTGCTGGCCAGAGCTCACAGGAGCAGGAAGCAAAGCAGCTCCCTGGGCTTGTTTCTAGGGGGATTTGGGCACCCACATTCAGTTTGGGAATTTGAAGCTCAGAATTACACACTAAAGTAGCACAGAATCTGAAAATTATAAAAGCTAAAACTTGAGGCATCACTGCCAGCTGGTTCAGGTTGTCCAGGGGGTGGTGGGATCACCAGCACTGCTGGGTTGGGGTTTTCAAGTCCCTCAAGTCCAGAGCCATTGACCCTCACCCAAACATCCTCACTGCTGAGGGGAGAGCTCAGAGCTCCTGGCAGGGCCTAAAGGGGCTCCAGGAGAGCTGCAGAGGGACTGGGGACAAGGGATGGAGGGACAGGACACAGGGAATGGCTCCCAGTGCCAGAGGGCAGGGATGGATGGGAGATTGGGAATTCCTGGCTGGGAGGGTGGGGAAGCCCTGGCACAGGGTGCCCAGAGAAGCTGTGGCTGCCCCTGGATCCCTGGAAGTGTCCAAGGCCAGGCTGGACAGGGCTTGGAGCAGCTTGAGATAGTGGAAGGTGTCCCTGCCCATGGCAGGGGGTGGAACTGGATGGGCTTTAAAGTCCCTTCCAGCCCAAACCATTCTGGGATTCTGTGATTTTAAGTTCTTTCTGCTGTGGGGACCAGAGTTTCATGTCGATTTTCAGTCACTGTAGGGTAAATCCAGAGTGACTGAAGCACACACCACCCCTCATGAGCAGCACTCTTGCAGGTGATGACAGAGTTGGGCATCACTGATGCAGGAAGAAGGAGCTGGAGGAGCTGCCCAAGGCTTGGGGGATGGAGGGAAGAGAGAACAACAGGCTGGGAACCCCATGGATCTCATTAAAGCTCATACCTGGTGCCACAAAAAGCCAACAAAAAAGAGATTTAAGTGCATTTAGCTCAAGTCTGGGGTGTTCCCAGAGCACATGGTGAGCCTGTTCACCAGGAAACCCACATCCCTCCAAACAGATGAGCAGCATGAGCAGATGCATGGCAGGAGAGGCAGCCCAAGCTGGTGATTTGTAGCTTCAGGAAAGTGGGGCACCACTGGAAACGTGTCATTTTTCCATTTGTTATTCTCCTATGTAACGAGGCTGTCCCAGGGGCACAAATATCAACTTCCTTTTCCTTATCAGCTGCAGGGGGCAGGGAATACCAGGCTGCTGACCCCAATTGACTCCTTCCCACAGCAGGGTGCTCCATGGATGTTTCTGCATCCCCTCCAGGCCAGGGGGTTACAGCTCTTCCCAAGGATATCTGTTTCAACCCAAAAAAAAAAAAATCCCACAGTGCCACAAAATAAACAACACTGGAGGGGAAAAGGGGGTTTGTTTTCAGCTGAGCCTGTTAAAAATATTGGGTGCTGTGAAAGTGAGAGCCTCGTGTTTCCAGGAGCAGCTTTGCGGCCGTAATAACTCAAAATTGGCTCAGGTTGAAGAGGCTGAAGTCTTCCTGCAGGTGGTCTCCCAACCAGCCTGGAGAACAGGATGGGATAGAAAAGCCCTGTCAGTGCCTTTTAAGTGAAAAGGAGAGAAATGTTTTATTCACCCCAAGAATTCCCACCAGTTTTTTCCTGTTAGGCTGCCACAGCCAATCCAACATCCATTCCCTTCCACCAGACTCCTTCAAACACCCTGACAAGTGCAGGCCTGGGGTTGGCTACATGAAATCATGAAAGACCAAGAGTAAAGGAGATATTTGGTAAGGGCTTGACAGGAGATGGGCAGGACAGCCAGGGCTCAACCCCAGACCTTCCTCCATGACAGCTGATGGCTTGTGAAGGCTGACCTAGAACAGAGGCTGGACAGAGCTAAAGAGTAAAGCAGGGATTTATTCAAAGGATCTCCATGGATCCAACTTGGGCAGCACAAGAGCCCAGCCAGGGCTGCACCCAAGATGAACCAAAATGGTCCCAAAATGCACGACCAGGCACGAGGTCTCTTACTTTGATCAATTCTGCTCCATTTGCATCTTGGAGTTAATTGTCCCATTCCAGCTTTAGCCCCTGCAGTCCCACCCTGCTTGTTTTTCTCTCTTCAGCCCACGGTGTTTGTCCTCAGCTGGGGAGGAAAGCACGGGCTGAAGAAGATTAAAGATTGCCCAGAGAACCTGTGGATCTCCCATCCCTGGAAGTGTCCAAGGCCAGGTTGGACAGGGCTTGGAGAAGCCTGGGATGGTGGAAGGTGTCCCTGCCATGGCATAGGGTTGGAACTGGATGAGCTTTAAGGTTCCTTACAACATAAACCATTCAATAATTCTATTAATAGGGCTAAGAAAATAAAACTTATGACTTCTCCAGACCTGATGGAAACAAAGAATCACCCCACCAATGCCCTACAAGCCAATACACTGAAATAATCTGGGCTCTGGGAAGGAGCAACATACGGACCTGTCAGGGCATCAGGACCTTTCTGGGAAGGGAATTTCTGTGAATTCCTTGATCCTGTCAGGGGGAGAAACCCAGGTGTGAGGGTGGGATATAACCCACAGAAGCAGCTTTTCTGGAAACTGAGATCAAGAAACAGAGCAGAGAGGAGGCATCAACATCCTTTCAGCAAGAAAAAAGGCTCCCTAAATTAGTAGGGACCAGATTCCCTGCCAGCTCCTCTGCTGGACACAGATTTGATCTAGATCTGTTTTTGTCATGGGGTTTGGACTTTAATGGTCCCTTCCAACCCAAACCATGCTGTGATAACCCAGGGAAATCTCACAGCAGTTGCAGGCAGGGACAGGATGTGGCAGCTTTGGCACAGGACAAGATGCTCACCTTGCTGACACACAGCCCATCACTCATCCAGCCAAAAAACCATCAGGGTTTCCCTTCTAAAGGCAAAACAAGCCACAAATATTCCTTAATCAAACAATAACATTAAAGAGAAATTCTGTTGGCATGGGATAATGCTACCCTTGACTCCCCACACATGCAGGGAGGGGCAAGGTATTTCCAGAGGCAGAAGAAATGAATCCTCAGATACTCCTATCACTGTGACATAATTTACATTATACCCTGGCACCAGTGGAGATGTAATCATGTCACTTGATGGATGGCCCTGTGGGAGGGTGCAAATTGCTTTATTGACCCCCTGAATCCAGGCTGCTTCACTCCCATTGGCCAAGGGAAGGTTGGGAAGGGGATGTTGCATCCATCCCAGTGAATTTTGGAGGTGTAGGAGCCCCTTTCAGGCCTGTTCCATTTTGTCCTGCCAGCCAGGCCCCATCTCTTTGAACCTGCTGCAGGGACATGT
>VZSJ01004401.1:18534-30086 GCA_013398405.1 Pheucticus melanocephalus
GGGATGGGATGGGATGGGATGGGATGGGGATAAAACAGAAACAGGAATGGGAACAAGGAAAGAGATGGGATGGGGATAAAACAGGAACAGGACTGGGGACAAGAAAAGGGATGGGATGGGGATAAAACAGGAACAGGACTGGGCACAAGGAAAGAGATGGGATGGGGATAAAACAGGAACAGGACTGGGGACAAGGAAAGGGATGGAAATGGAGACAGGGATGAGGACAGGGATGAGGAGAGGGGTGGGCACAGGGACGGTTATGGGGCCAGGGCTCACCCCTGCACTCACCGCTGCTGAGGTGACCGAGGACTTGCTGAAGAGCCTCTCGGCCTCCTTGAACTTGCGGTTCCTGCGGTCGTTTTTGCTGTTGGAGTTCCTGAAACAGAGACAGGCGCGATGGCGGGGCCGGGCGGGCGGGGGGGCCCGGGCGGGCGGGCAGCGCCTCCTCCGCCCCTCACTCACTTCTGGTTGGTGAGATAGCGATCCCAGCCGCGGATGATGTTGCCGTACATCTGCGTGTCCTCCAGGTAGCTGCCCTCGAAGGCGTAGATCTGCCGCTCCAGGTTTGCCAGCGTCTCCTGCCGGGAACACCGCCGCGCATGGAGCAGGCCGGGCCGCGCCGCTCCGGCCCCGCCGCTCCCCCAGCCGCTCCGCCGCCACCCGCACCGCACCGAGCCCTTCCCCGGTGCTCACCGCCAGCTCCTGCTTGCGTTTCACCAGCTCGGCGAGCTCCCGGCGGGTGTCCGGGATCTGAGGGGGCCCGCCGGCCTTGGCGTGCAGCGCGGCCATGGCGGCGCGGCCTGGCGGGCGGGGCGGGGCGGTGCCGGCAGCCGCCGCCAGGGGCGCTGGTGAGGCGGGAGGGGCGGGGCGGTGCCGGCAGCCGCCGCCAGGGGCGCTGGTGAGGCGGGCGGGGCGGGGCGATAACCTCACCCTCATTAAACCCTGCACTCCTAATTAATTATCCTGATTATCCTCTCAGCAGCCCTGGGAGGATGAATGGGGCTCAACCAAACACAAATCCGAAAAATCCTAGCTTTTTCTTCCATCTCCCACCTAGGCTGAATAGCAATCATTATCATCTACAAGCCTAAACTTACCCTCCTCAACTATACGCTGTAATAACTGCAACCGTTTTCCTCACCCTAAACACAATCAAAGTCCTAAAGCTTTCTGCCCTAATAACTGCATGGACCAAAATTCCATCACTAAATGCAATAATGCCCTGGGGTAGCTTGGTCAGCAGGACCCGGGCTGAGGGACAGCAACACCGGGGCAGCCCCGAGGGTTGGAGCATTCTGTGGTTCTGCCGCTAAAAATTCTGCTAAAAATTCAGATATTCCCTGAGTCTGTGGTCTTTAGGGTCACTCTGAAAAGAAGGAGGGGTTTGTCTTTACAATCAAACCCCATGGGTAGATAAAACCAGTGCTGAGAGGTAACAGAAGCAATGGGAATGATTCCACTGATTGATAAATGGAATGAGAGGAATTTGTCTTTACAAACACCCTGTGGGTCTACTAGTAGATAAAACTAGTGCTGAGAGATAAAAGAAATAATGGGAAGGATTCTGCTAATTGATAAATGGAATGAGAGGGATTTGTCTTTACAGACAAACTGTAGGTCTGCTAATAAATAAATTTGGATACTGAGAAATGAAAGACACAATGGGAAGGATTCCACTGATTGATGAATGGAATGAGAAGGATTTGTCTTTACACATCTTCTGTAGGTCTACTGATAAATAAAATTGGATACTGAGAAATGAAAGACACAATGGGAAGGATTCTGCTGATTGATAAATGGAATGAGAGGTTTGTCTTTACAGACAAACTATAGGTCTGCTGATAAATAAAACTGGATACTGAGAGATGAAAGAAACAATGGGAAGAAGCATAGAGTCCATAGGAATTTCATTGATTGGCACAAGGAAAAAAAGGGTGTTACACACTAGAAAGGGGTCTGTATTAGGAGAAGTTTGTACCCCTCAAGTACCTCAGACATTGGGGAAAGAGAGAAGGGAAATGCAGCTGGGAAACTGGGATAAAAAGGAGGCTACATCCTCTAACAACCTGAGAGACCCCAGGGGAATGTCCCATGGCCTCTCCCTTGATTGGAATAAAGTTCCAGGACTCCTCTGTCTGCTTTTTGGACACAAACCTCAGGTGTTTGTGGGTTAATTTTCCTGACACCTCCAACCCAAACCCTTCTGTGATCCTATTAAACTGTGTCACTCTGATCCTCTGCAGTGACACTGGGGGCCACTTTGCCCTTTTGCAGGACAGCAATTCTGTCACTTCCCATTCCTGTGAGAAACCTGTCAGGGGACACAGAGTGAGCCATCCTGAGGTGAGAAAGGGGAGTGATACAAACCTCCTGTGCTCACAGCTTCTCCAGGATACAAATTGTGCAGTTTTGAACTTACCTGGTTTCTTTACTACAGAAACTTCAAGTCTTCTGAGGAAAAAAGAAAAAAGGACGCTAGAAAAATATTACAACTGAAAGCAATCAAGGCTAAATTTACAAATTGTTTATTTAAAAACCCTTGGAGTAGATATAAAGGAGCTCCTCCTGCTCAAACCCCATCCTACCCATCTGAAACCCCACAGCAATGCCCCATATTTACACTATCCATGTGTACAACGAGCACCTTTGTGTACAGTCTGTACACAGCAGGGACAAACAGGTGAGACCACAAACACCCAGGTGAGTCAGTCAAGTGTGGGACACACACACTGAACATAAAGCAACGTTGGAGAGACACCAAAAACTCTGCAACTCCCAGTGAGTGGGACTGGTGCTTCTCTCCCTAAACACTGACTTCTTCACTGTTAAACAAAGGACTTGGGTAAGTTTTTATAAAAAGAGAACTTAAATAGTGCAAACTGGTTAAAACATGTCACCCTATCAAAGGTGTTTCTGTCTGACACAAACAAACCCTGGGGTGGGGTCAGAAATAAGGGCTCTAGCTTACAACCCAGACACTCCACATCCAGGACAGTTTCAGCATCATGTGTGGGAACAGGGAACTTGGGTCACAGTCTCATCACCTGAAATTCCAGGAACTGTTTAACTTCTGTTTCACATTCCCTTGTGATTTCCAGGTGGAATTCCAGTGAAATGCCCGTCCCTCAGTCACTATGAGACAAATTAAATACCAAAAACATACAAATACATGAGAATCTTTGCCACACTTCTGCCATTTTAGCAGTGATCCAGGTAAATTTTCCTGTCAGAACTCCCAACAGGCAGAGGAATTTGGCAAACTACAGAACAGGACGTGCATCAGGTACTCTCTAACTAACCTTTCAGTCTGTAGCATTTTCAAAGGGCTATAACAAAACAAGTCATAAAAATAATTTTCCAGATGCTGTCTGTTTCTGACATGGTTTGTCTGTTTTGACATAGAGGAAGAGTCTGGCAACATCTGTGGAGAGTTTCCAGCACCAAGAGATTTCACATCCAGGTGCTCTTCGGCTTCTTGGGAGAAAAATAAAATTAAAATAAAGCTGTATTTCCTGATATGCAAAACTATCAAACACAAATAACGAGCAAAGCCCCCCAAACAAACTATGGGAACAGACCAGCAACAGAGAAAGGACTTTAAGGCAACAAGAGGCATCAGTGCTGCAATGCTCCGTGTTCACATCCCAGTCCCGTTCGACCACAAGGAGTTTCCCTCCTCTGCCTCTCCCCAGCTTCTCCCTCATCCGTTAACTGTCAGACTCCTCCTCCTTCTCCTCATCCTCATCATCGTCCTTGGTGTTGGCCTCAGATTTGTCTGAGGACTCGTGGAGCAGCACGTACTCCCTGCTGCTGAAGCCGAACTTGAGCACGTCCTTCTCCTTCAGTTCGTAGTAGCGCTGGGGCTCGATGCGCTGGTTGTTGAGGAAGGTGCCGTTCCCTGAGCCCAGGTCGATGATGTAGGGCCTCACCCTGCGGCCCACAGTGCCATCAGCCCGAGTGTACTCCACCAGCCTGCAACAAAAACACTGCTGAGCCACCAGAGAGACTCCAAACGTGCTCCTAAAGCAGCAGAGGCAGAAATTGTGCTCTGCGGAGAGGTGGGGTTCCACCGGTACTGGGAGATGGCTTATAACAGAGTAACTTCTTAACCTATACTGTAAAAACATCAACTAAACTCACCTTTATTATTTGTGTAGAAAAAAACCACAAACCTGCATTATCAAAACCGATTCAAAAATAATTTTAAATTTCTTCCAAACTCCTGCCAGTCCCCAAGCTCTCACTGGCTTATAACTAGGAGCCTTGTAACTTTTTAGCCTATACTGTAAAAACATGAACTAAACTCAGTTTTCTTGCTTATGTAGGGAAAAAAACCCTGTATTATCAAAACCAATTCAAAAATAATTTTAAATTCCTTCCAAACTCCTCCTCCCACTCTTGAGTCTCACTGGTACTGGAAGACAACTTATAAGTAAGTATAACTTGTAACTTTTTAACCTATACTTACAAACACGAACTAAACTCACTTGTCTTACTTACGTAGGAAAAATAACCAACTGAATTATCAAAACCAATTTAAAAATTTTATCTTAAATTCCTTCAAAACCCCTGCCACTCCCTGAGCTCTCATTGGTACCTGAGGGCAGCTTATAACTAAGAGCCTTGTAACTTTTTAACCTGTACTGTCAAAACATGAACTAAACTCACTTTTCTTAATCATGTAGAAAAAAACCCAAACAACTGCATTATCAAAAACAATTAAAAACCCTTAAATTCCTTCCAAGCTCCTCCCACTCCCGAGCTCTCAACAGTACTGAAAGACAGCTTGTAACTCGTAATGAGATATATCTCATAACTTCTTAACCTACACTGTAAAAACATGAACTAAACTCACTTTTCTTACTTACATAAAAAAAATCCAAAACACAAACTGCATTATTAAAACCAACTCAAAAACCTTCAATTCCTTCAAAGCTCCTCCCACTCCCAAGCTCTCACCAGTACTTGAGGACAGATTATAACAAAGAGCCTTGTAACTTTTTAACTTATAAACGCGAACTAAACTCACTTTTCTTTCTTATGTAAAAAAAAAAAACAAAACCAAAAAATCGCATTATCAAAACCAATTCAAACCCCTTAAATTCCTTCCAAGCTCCTCCCACCGCCGAGCTCTCACCGGTACTGGAAGACGGCGTGCTGCTTGGAGCAGGAGGGGTGGTCGATGGGGATGTCGGCGATGCGGCGGTGCCGGCCCAGCAGGTAAGCGCTCTGCCTGTGGATGTACATCACGGGCAGGAACTCGTCGTTCTTGAAGGGATACAGGCGCCAGCGCGTCTTGGGGATGCGCGCCTCGGGCGGCTCGCTGTACTTGATCACCACGCCCCGGAAGGTGTTGCTGTCCTCCAGCAGCGCCCCCGACAGCTCGAAGCTCGGTTTCTCTTTGTTGGCGGCGGGTTTTTCTTTCTGTTTGCTCTCCGCCTGCCAGGGCTCTGCGTTGGGCTCGCCCTGCCGGTGCTCTCGCCTCCTCTCGTTGTGCAGCTCCCTCTCCGCCTGCTGCTCCCGCAGGTTCTGTGCATCCCGATCGTGGCCGCGAGCTCCCGGCCGGTCACCGGGGTTCTTCTTCTTGTGCCTGTCCCTGTCCCCGCTCCTGTCCCGGTCCCGCCGCTGCTCCGGCTCTGCTGGGTGCCTCTGCTTCCTCTCCTCCTTCATCCTGCCACAGTGATCCTCCCGCTCCTGCAAGGGACAACCAGAGTCAAAGAGCAGCTCAGCTACCTCGGCCTTTTAGAAAATCAGCAGCTTATAACTAAGTAGAACTTGTAATTTTTAGCCGATTCTGTAAAAATATGAACTGAACTCACTTATCTATGCAAAAAAACCCAAAAACTAAACTGCGTTATCAAAACCAATTCAAAACCCTGAAATTCCCTCCATACCCTTCCCACTCCCTGAGCTCTCACTGGTACTTGAGGATAGCTTATAACTGAGAGCCTTGTAACTTTTTAACCTATACTGTAAAAACATGAACTAAACTCACTTTTCTTACTGTACTGTAAAAACATGAACTAAATGCTCTTACCTATGTAAAAAAAAAATAAATTTCAAAATGCATTATCAAAACCAATTCAAAAATCATCTTAAATTCCTTCCAAACTCCTCCCAGTCCCAAACTCTCACCAGTACTGGAAGATGGCTTATAACTAAGAGTCTTGTAACTTTTTAACCTATACTTACAAGCACAAACTAAACTCACTTCTCTTACTTATGTAAAAAAACCAACTGCATTATCAAAACCAAAAATCATTTTAAATTCCTTCTAAACTCCTGCCAGTCCCCAAGCTCTCACTGGTACTGGAAGATGGCTTATAACTAAGAGTCTTGTAACTTTTCAACCTGTAAAACCATCAACTTTTAAACTGTAAAAACATGAACTAAACAGCAGCTCATCCACCTCGGCCTTTTAGAATATCTCAATCCCACAGGCTGGGAAAACACACACTGGGATGTCCCTCCCTCTTGTTTGAGGCATGGGGAGGAACACCCGTGGTTGTGCACACGGGGAAATGAGGGTGCAATGGCTGAACCCACCACTGGTGACAATGAAATGGCATCGATGCAGACATACAGGGAGCATTTACAGAGCATGCAGAAAGGGGTTGCCATCCTGCTGGGGTGCAGCTCTGACACCACATAGAAGAGATTTCCCTGCTAAACTACTTGGGTTCCCGCAATTTGCATGGAATAAAGCACCAGAAAGAGGCAGCGCAGCCTGCTCTGAGGAAAGGACGCAGCTCGCAGGGACACTCGTGCTGTGGCACCGCAGGGCTCCCACAGCAGCTCCCGGCACTGCTGGCACAGCCCGAGCTGGGCAGCGGGAGCTCCTGACTGGCCCAAATCCCCCCCTGCTCATGGGAGAGGATGCAGGGCCCAGTCTGAACCGACTTTCTGTGCCCGCCAGGCCGAGTCCTCGGGAGCCGCGCCCGCCGGGCCCCGCTGTACCGAGAGCCCCGCTCACCTGCTTCACCCTCACGACGCCGTGGTGCGGGCTGTGGCTGCGGCTCCTCCTGCCTCGCGGGGAGCGGCTCCTCCTCCCGGACCTGCTCCTCCGCCGGGGCGACCTGGGGAACAACGGGAGGGGTTGAGCGGCGGGGCCGGGCCGAGCGTGGTGGGGCCGAGCGGCTGGGCCTCCTCACCTGCTGCCCGCGCGCGGTCCTGCCGGGCCCCGCCGCTCCTCGCTCGGCGGCGACGGACTGCGCCGGGGGCTGCGCCGCTCGGCCTTCACCGCCACCTCCCGCCGCCGCCGCCGCTCTCTCCGCCGCTCCTCCGCCGCGGCCTCCATGGCGCCCGTCCCGACGGAAGTGCCGCCACTTCCGGTCCGCCGGCACTTCCGGTCCGCCGGCGCTTCCGCCCGGGCGTTGCTGCGCGGCGCGGTCGCCATGGTGACAGTGCCGCGGCCGCCATGGCGGCGCCGCCGGAGTCGCTGCTGCGGTACTGCCCGCCCGTGCTGGTGTCCCGCCGAGGAGACAGGCCCTCCGCGGCGGTGAGCGCCCACAGGGGCACGCAGGGGGGCACCGCGCTCCGCCGGGGCTGAGCGGGCCGGCGGCCGGGTGTGCCGCGGTGCCCTGCCCGCTCCTACGGCGCTGTGCTGTCGTGTTCCCGCAGGGTCAGGCCCCGCGCACCCCCGCCGGCTTCTCCGCCACGCAGCAGCCGCAGGAGCTCCTGAACCTCATCCTGCCGCCGCGGTGAGCGGGGCCGGGCCGGGGCCGGCGGTGCCCGGGGGGCGGCCGGTGCCTCCGGTAACGGCCGGTGCTTGTCTGGCAGGGAGTGGGAGGAGGCGCAGAAGCTGTGGGTGCAGGAGGTGTCCACCGCGCCCAGCACCCGCCGCGACGTCGTGCAGCTGCAGGAACAGCTGGACCGGCAGCTGCAGCAGCGGCAGGCGCGGGAGACCGGGCTGTGCCCCGTGCGCAGGGAGCTCTACACGCAGTGCTTCGGTCAGTGCCCGCCACAGCTCCCACCCTGGGGACAGCCTGCATCTGAAAAACAGCCTTAAATCCTCGTAATTACCCTCTCAGTTGCACTTCAACCAAGTTTATTTAAAGTAACTTATAGCTGTGTGTGTTACACACTCCAATGGCACAATACTGGGCTCCCAAAGGTGAGGGGTTGCCTGGAAAACAGCCTTAAATCCTCGTGGAAAAACGTGGGAAACAGCCTTAAATCCTCGTAATTACCCTCTTAGTTGTATTTCAACCAAGTTTATTTAAAGTTATTTATAGCTATGTGTGTGTTAGACACTCTACAGTGTGGTCTTCCCAAAAGTGAGAGGTTGCCTGGACATGAAAAGCAGCTTTAAATCCTCATAGTTACCCTCTTAGCTGCACTTCACCCAAGTTTATATAAAGTAAATTAAAGCTGTGTGTGTGTTACACACTCTAATGAACGGTGCTGGGCCCCCAAAGGTGAAGGGGATGCCTGCACGTGAAAAACAGCCTTGAATCCTCATAGTTATCCTCTTAGCTGCACTTCAACTGAGTTTATTTAAAGTAACTTATAGCTGTGTGTGTGTTACACACTCTACAGTGTGGGCTCCTAAAGGTGAGAGGTTGCCTGTGGAAAACAGCTTTAAATTCTTGTAGTTACCCTGCTAGCTGCACTTCAACCGAGTTTATTTAAAGTAACTTAGAGCTGTGTGTGTGTTACCTGCTCTAATGACACGGTGCTGGGCTCCCAAAGGTGAGGGGTGGCCATGGGTTGGGGAGCAGGGTGCTCTGAGGGCTCCCCCATGACTCCAACAAGTCATTACACGTTTTTAAGTGTCTGCTGGTGCAGATTTAGGGGATCAGCTAATCACTGGCATTACCTGAAGGGCTGCACCACCACTCTGCTTTTACCTGCTGTGCTCAATGCTTCGCCTGCAATGTAACAAAACACTGGACAAACCCACAACCCTTTAAATTCCTCCTCCTCCATCAAACACCGCAAAACAATACGTTATTTACACAAAGCGCGTGAGAAACTTTGTTACAGGAATATAAACCTCAGAACGCTTAGAAAATCCTCAAAACTCAGCGCGACAGCGAGCGTCCCCGGCAGAGGCACTGCAGGCTGTGTCCCTCCTCCCTTGCAGACGAGCTGATCCGGCAGACCACGGTGAGCTGCGCGGAGCGGGGGCTGCTGCTGCTGCGTGTGCGGGACGAGCTGCAGCTGACGCTGTCGGCGTACCAGGCGCTCTACGAGAGCAGCGTGGCCTTCGGCGTGCGCAAGGCGCTGCAGGCCGAGCAGGGCAAGGCCCACCTGGAGAAAAGGGTGAGCCCCCTGCGCTAAAGGGTCTAGAGGCCGCGGGGTGTAAGCGCATTTCCTTGCTGTAAGAGCCTGAGTGAGGGATGTGGGACTCCAGGCTGCTCTTCAAAATGCAGTTTGTTCCATCCAAGAGGTTACAGCAGTCCAGGGTTGTGGGTGACAGAGCTGTGCCTACAGCTGGAGTCCTGCATCCCTCATTCAGGCTCTTACTGATGGTGCCGCACGTTGGGCGCCACTGTAAGAGCTGAAATGAGAGATGTGGGACTCCAGGCTGCTCTCCAAATGCAGTTTATTCCATCCAAGTAGTTACAGCAGTCCAGGGTCGTGGGCAACGGAGCTGTGCCTACAGCTGTCAGCTCCAGCTGCAGGCAGGCCTGGACACCCTTTGGTTTTGGTTACAAATGTATTACATACTTTTCTTTTGGTTACATTGCATTCTATACTTTTCTTTTGGTTACATTGTGTTCTATACTTTTCTTTTGGTTACATTACATTCTATACTTTTCTTTTGGTTACAATGCATTCTATACTTTTCTTTTGGTTACAATGCATTCTATACTTTTCTTTTGGTTACAATGCGTTCTATACTTTTCTTTGCTGAGCATCTCAATACAGCAGAACCAATCTATAGCTTAACTTTTATCTATAGCCTATCATAACTACTGTAATTACCATGTTCATGTTACTGTTCTCCAGCCACTAAAAGTCAGTACATTACAGTTTAAGCTAGAAGTTGGTTTTCAGTTTTCTTGCAGTGGAAAATTCTGAGACCTTTTTCTACTTGCAACTTTGCTGACTTGTTTGCCTGTGCTCTCTTTCTGCTTGGTAAAAACATCTTCTTGTTTGGGGTGGGTTTATCCTTGGCTCTAAGCCATGAAAACCCCTTCTAACTCACACACCCTTTGCCTCCTTGGTTATCCAGTAATGGCTCAGCAATTCTTTTCTTCTATATCAAAACTTGCTTCCATCTCTATTCCTTCATCAGACTCTACATTTAAAAATCTTTCTGCCAAGCACACATATCTGTGAGACTTTCTTGTCAAACTTTCATCCTTCCCAACACCTTGCCAAACTATTTGGGTTCCTGTGGTGGTGTTCGCAGGACGAGGGAAGAGATGAGGATTTGACTCCATGTTTCAGAAGGCTGATTTATTATTTTATGATATATACTAAATTAAAAGAAAATTATATATTAGAACTATACTAAAAGAATAGAAGAAAGGATTTCATCAGAAGGCTAGCAAAGGAAGGAAAGGAATGATAATAAAATCTTGTGACTGACTAGAGAGTCCAAGACAGCTGGACTTTGATTGGCCATTAATTAGAAACAACCACATGAGACCAATCACAGATGCACCTGTTGCATTCCACAGCAGCAGATAACCATTGTTTACATTTCATTTCTGAGGCCTCTCAGCTTCTCAGGAGAAAAATCCTAGCAAAAGGATTTTTCATGAAATATGTCTGTGACAGGTTCCCCCAAGGCACTCTGCAGACACTGTGCAGACTGTGGGAAAGTTGTTTCCTTTCTCATAGTCTGCACAGTGGAATTTTGGTCTGCTATGCTAATTCCAAACCTCCACCTTGACACCTTCCTGTTTGCCTTACAGTGGTTATATCAAGTTTCTGTTGTGGTGGGTTATTTTATGGGAAGATCCTTCTTTGATGGTGTTTAGAGAATTTCTTATGTCAAGTTTCTGTTGGGGGGATTATTTTATAGAAAGATCCTTCTTTGATAGTGTTTAGAGAATTTCTACTCTTTAAATCTTTAGAGCTTCCAATTGTACAACAACAGATTCTCATCACATTAAAAACATAGTCTGCTGTCTCTGCTCGCCATGTATGAACTATGATACTGAATTTCTTTTACTGTTGAAAACAATGCAAAAGCAGAGTTTGATTATTCCTAGTATCCCAATTAATGCAACACAATTATTTTACTGAAACTTGTTATCTTTTTTTCAAGTCTTGACTGCAAATTAAAGTGAGACAACGTGAGTGACGCCCTGGGGCCCCATGATGGTGCTTTTTGCACATGAAAATAGCAGATTTTATAGCCTTAAACTCATTGTTTCCATTTCCACAGGATGGCAGCAAAGACCATCAAAATACTCAGCTCACTCTCCTCAGGCTTAGATGCTCTTCTGAAGCTTGTTGTACAACTTTAAAGACTGCACCACACACCACTTTGTCCTGATGCCTTAAATTTTAGCTCTTGTATTTTTCAGATTCTGCACTGCAATGGTATATAACTCTGAACTTCATATAGAGTGTTAGCAAGTTCTCTTCAC
>VZSJ01004401.1:30096-43701 GCA_013398405.1 Pheucticus melanocephalus
AGTTTAGTTAGCCAAAACAATCCTTTTTCCTTTCCTGAGAACACCATTATAGCTTCAGGCCCAAAAAGTATGAATGACAGCAAATTGAGGAGAGCAAACTGGGAGGATGGGACTTCATAACCTGAAGCTGTAATAGGACAATTAACCCCAATATGTAAATGGACCAATACTTATAAAAATGTGAAAACCCTTGACCCATGGGGCATTTTGGGTGTAGCCTTGGCCAAGGCTCTTGTACTGCCCAAGGTGTATCCTTTGAAAGCCTTTTAATAAAACCTCCTTCATTCCTTTAACTCTGTCTAGCCCCTGTTCTAGGTAGCCTCTCAAGGCATCAGTCCCATCTGAACTAAAAATTGACTATTTTCCAACCAAACTTGAGACATCTGTACTCTTTCCCAAGATTGCAGAGCTGGAAGAGGAAAAGGAGGAGCTGGAAAAACAAGTGAGTGAAGAGAAAGCGAAATGTGAGGCCATTGAAAGGCAAGAAACAGAACGGAGAGAAATAGAAGAGAAGAAACACAGCGAGGAGGTTCTGTTCCTCAAACGGACAAACCAGCAGCTGAAGGTCAGTAAAAATCCAGAATTCCAAATACTAGTGGTAAAATTCTCATTAAAACCATTAAAGCCCTAGTACCACAACACACCATTTAACATTAAATATTACCCAAGAACAACTGTGCAGGGACCGGATAATTATTTGTGCTTGTGGCTTTGGGGAGAACAGAGCTTCTGCTCTGTACTTTGTTTTTAAAAGGAAAAAGAAAAAAACAACCCACATCTTTTAAGTAAGGAAAGAATGTCACCCTGAAGAGCATCAAATGTTTCTGGCGACAGCTAAAAACACTTCCCTTAGAGCAAGCTGCTCTTCCTGCAGATCTTACTTTTTAACTCAGATTTTCAGGCTGCCTTGGAATGTCTTAGGACACAAAATCCTAGTCAGATGTGTGTTGCACCTGAATCAGATTCTTCCTTGAAGTACCTGTACTTGACCAGCTGTGTGTGCCACTGCTGAGGGTTATTGTAGCTGCTCCCATCCATCCACTAACTGGCATCAAATTTTCTCAATAATCACAAAATTTGCTGTTCCCAGCTACTCTTGTCCCACAGTCAGTTCATGTTCCAAATGCTAGAGAGCCAAATACTTAATTTAGCTCACATAGTCCAGCTTCAAATCTGAGAATTCAGACCACTGTTTCAACAGCTTTTATTTAATTTCCTCCTCAGTGCTTCACATTCTAAACAGAATCTCTCATCATAGAGCCAAGGCCAGCTCAGTTCTCCTCAGAATGCAACAAGTGTGCATGCCAGGAACGACAAACTAATTTATAAAACATGTAGGAATGGGATTGCTGGGGAACAAACCTGGCCTGGCTCTCCTGGCAGCAGCACAGCATCCCTCAGCTCCTTACTGTGAACATCCAACAGAAACTTTAGCCCTTCACAGCACTGAAGGTTTATTTTTTTAGGTTAGGAAATCTAATTTGTCTCACTGTCTCATTTGTTTTTCAGGCCCAACTTGAATGCATCATTGCAGCAAAGAATTAATTGTTTTGTTGTCCTCAAGGCAGGCTCAGAAGAGCTGTCAGAGCAAGAAGCTTGCAATTAGTGACAAAGATTTGTCTTCCTAAAATGATCTTGAGTTTTCACTTACCAGTAACAGCAGGCAGTGTAACTGTGTTCTTTCTTTCTCTCTTGAAGAGTTGAAATTCAAGAGCTTTTGTTAATTACTGCTCCCTCCTTCAGAGCCATCTCAGCAGTCAGCTCTTTGAACAGTGAACTTGTCTGGAACTTGCCTGTTGGTAATGTGCTAATGACCTTCAAAGCAATAACTAATAAACATTTTTAAATGCAAACATCTCTCTGACATTATTAATTTGAAAATGTTGTAGAAGATTCAGAAATTATAAAAGTGCCTGCAAGCAAAGTCACATACACCAAGAAAGAAATGGCAGCTCACTCTTGGACAGGTGTCTTGGGGGCATTTCCTTGAGTATCTGCAAGCTGCTGTCAACATGGAAATCCCTTGTCAGAACCATCAGCAGTAACAGCACAGGCAACACCAGAGCTCTGGGTGTGATTGTTTCTGGTGAAAGGAAGGGGCACAATGGCAGTCACAGATTGATTTCTCACTAGAAGCAAATGAAATCCCTGCTTGAGGTACCTCTGCGAGCAGCTGGTTACACAGAAGGTGAACAAGGCAAAGAGAATTCCCTGTAGTCATGTGAAAAACCCCATAAAGCCAGTTTCCAGAACAAAACCCACCCAAACCCCACCACTGAGCAACACTGGAATAGCTGTTTGGCTACTGCAGTGTTTGCTGGCCTGGGACAGCGATGTGGAAATACCACCAGCTCCAACTGCACAAAGAACTTTCAGATGATGCAGAAACAAAGACAGAGATGCTGCTCCTGGGGCCAGGACAGACCGGTCACACTGGGCTTTGAACAGGAACCGCAAGTTTTATAGTAAAAAAAGCCACCGCATACTAGAGCTGTTTTATGTAAAATTTAATAGAATAAGCAGCTATTGCTTATGGTTGTATTTTTTGTGCTTTGATCTTTGTCCCTCCAAGCCAATTTTTTTCTTGTTCTTATTCTTATTTTTCACGTTGTGAGTTTCATAATACCGGACTCCGACTTTCTTGGAGCGCTGCTGCCTCTCGGCTCGTCTCCTCTGCAAACACAAAACACATTAGCAATTCCCCAGCATCCAGAGCCTCAGTGTCTGCAACTCTCCAATGGTGTTCACTTTGCATTCCACACACGTTAAGTAAAATAAGTAATTTCAAACAAAATGTTACTGATGTGACTCTGTACAGAACCCACCCTCCCTGCTCTTATGGGAGAAAACTCCATTTCAGTCATTACAACAAGACACAAGATTCAATCTGGTGTGCATAAGTAAGAGGGGGGTGACAGAAGTTGTCACAGAACATTCATAACAGAATTCAGTGTTCATTCCCCTTCTGTTCATGCCCAAAATCTCCAAGCTCTTTAGTGACAACAGGCTCGTTAGTGATATTGCCAAGGATAAAAAAGCCAGCTTGTTTCCCTGCTCAGTTGTACTACAGGAAAGCACACTTACTTCTTTGGATGTGAGTTTCTTACAAGGCTGTTTACCCAACTGGTCATCATCATCATCACTTTCCTCTTCTTTCATCTTTCTTTTCTTCTCTATGCCTGCAAACAGCAGAGATCATGCCCTTGGTATCTTCCAGAACACTCATTTGTTTGAAGAACTGCAGGCTGAGGTCACCATTTCAACTCCTTGAGCAACATATTCCCTTGGCTGTATTTAAGAGCTTCTACCAAAACAACATGAATGTTCCTCACAGAGAATCACAGCTATTACTGTGAAAACTCTTGAGCAGCAGGTTGCTCCAGCCCCATCCAAGTCCAGGAGAATTCCACAATCCTGTCAGGACAGGACTCTCACACTGGATTGTGCCTTTACTAAAACTGACAACAACTCAGTAAAAACCTATAGCTTGAAGTATCTCTGCTTTTATAACATCCCAAACCCCATCCACTCCTTCCTGTAACACCCAGGGCTGCTCTGGCTGCAGCCTGCCCAGAGCCCAGGCTGCTGGAACTCAAAACTTGCCTTCACTTTATCTTCCCTCACTGAGAGGGACACCTCCCATCACACAGAAAGCTGTTCCACAGGAAGGCTACACCAGGTCAGCAGCAGCCCTTGGGAAAGCTAAAGGGAGATTTAAGTAGTTTCAGGGGACAAGATCTTGCACACAGGATCCAGTGGATGCCTCTCCCCTTAATGCCATTTTTTTCTTTGGCTCATAGGATTTCTAAATGTAGATTAAGAACATCTACTAATCTTGTTTTACCTCTGTCTCCAGTTTCTTTGGGTTCTTCAGCCTTCTCCATGGATTTTGCAAACACTTGGTCACTCAGTCGCTTGGGGATTCTAAGAAAGATAAAACCAGCAATAAAAGATTGTTGTTACACAAACAGTGACCACCTCTGAGAAGCCATCAGACTCCAGCAGATCCCAATCCCCTGTCAGCAACAAAGCCAGTCTTTGCACCAGAATATTGCAATACCCTTGTTGCAGGAGTTGCTGTGCTTGTGAACTATATGAGAGAGAAAATGTAGCACTTAAACCTTGAAATCTCCCTCCTCACAAGGCTGGTGGGTGAGCTTTGCTAAAACTGGACCTGCTGTATGGGCCAGGACTCACTGCACATGCCCAAAGACCCAGGCATATCCAGCCTTGGGATTCCCAACATAAAGAAATCCAAGGATGCAGTATTGCTGCCCAGATAACCAAGATAATGCTAACTCTAATCCATAGTTTAAGAGGCAGCTTTCCAAAAGTGAGAACATTTTTAATTTGCTGGTAAATAGCAGCTCCTGGAATAATCTTTCAAAAACAAACTGCTACTTGGCCCAATTCCCAACCCTTATAGCTAAGCCAGATAAGCTGTGGCAACTTATGTGTGTCAAGCAAGTCAGAAATGGAGTCAAATCTACAGCAGAGCCTCATCAACCCTTTCCCCCCCTGCAATGTATTGGACAGATTCAGGTACCTTATTGCTGAGAATCTCTTGGCCTTGGCTTTATCCAAAAATTTTCTGTATTTTGCAATCTTGTCCTCCAAAGCCTTAAGAACAGCTTTAGAGCTCTCCTGGACACCTGGTGCCACCTGCAATTCCTCCTCTCCTGGATCTTGATGTTCCTCATTCTCCTCTTCCTCCTCCTCCTCCTGCTCCTCCTCTCCAGAGGAATCATGGTCTGTGTCATCAAACCCTGGCACATCCACAGGAACCAGGTCTTCTTCTGAGAACTGAGGTGCCACGTTAATCCTGCCGAAGTTCTGCCGAACGTGGGACATGAGCTGCCTGATTTCATTGTTTGTGTTGTTCCCCTCTTCTGCTGCCTCCACACCTGGTGCCACCAACTCAGAGACTTTCTCCTCAGTGATATCTTGGCTGGATGTCACAGCTGCTTCCAACACAGGAGGCTGCAAGGAAGAGCAGCATGTATTATCCCCAAAGTCTGTCCCACCATCTCCAGGAACAACTTCCATTTTCTCTCACCAGAAAAAGCCCAAGATGACAACATGATTACTGACATTTTTGGTAGTAATGACTCAGACATCTCTGTAAAGAGCAGCTACTTGGTCCTCACCAAATTCAGGTGTCACATGAAGGACCATGTTTGGGCAGAGCCCAGGACATGCACTGCCCAAGTTTCATGGCACTCTGGGAAAAGCAGCAGTGAAAACCATTAGGAAAATCAAATATGAAGGAAGAGGAGGCACAAGCATCACATTCTTACCTGGGGACCTGGCTGACCTGCCACTGGTTCTGCCATTGGTGGCATCACAAAGAAAGGGATTCTGCCCCTCTGCCAGTCATTGAGAACCATCTTGCTCACAGTCTGCAAGTCAGGCTCACCACCCTGAGAAAAACAGAACAGTTTATGTCCATGTTTGTGGGGCACACAGCCCTCCATGAGCAACAGAAACATTGCCATATCCCATGTTCAGAACAGGCCACAGGCCCTTCCAGCCCACAAATGCAGGAGGCTGGCACACCTTTAGCAGTTTTCCAGTCCTAGCAGCAAGTTTCTCAAGGAAGTCCTCTGTATCCGTCCAGGACTCAATTTTGTATGTCTTCCTGATGTACTCTTCTTTGGCTCTTTCCAGCACAGCACAAATATGGTCTTCAGGGCTCTTAATCTTTTCAACTTGAACCTGAAAAAGCCCAGCAGAGCATCAGTAGAGGATCAGCCCTCTGAGGCCATCACAGTGGGAACAAGCAGAGCCTCCCAGCCCCCAGTGCAGGCACATACCACTCCCTTGAGCACAATGTCTGTCTCTGAGTCTCCTGATGGATAAACCACGCCGGGGCAGTCGATGAGGAAGATCCGCCGCATCAAGGTGATGTACTGCCACACCTGCAAGAGACCAGCAGCTCCCCATCAGCACCTCCACACAGCCTTGATTCATTTTAAAGGATCAGAGTCAGAGAAACAGAACCTGACTGTTCCAGACTGCAATGCAAGATGTGTTCTATTACCATCTGTATGGCAGCTGTCTTTTGTCAAGTGGGCAGTTTTCTTTATCTCTCTTTGAGTGATCACAATCACTCCTCCCTCCAGGGGACACCTGCTGATAACAGCCATTGAATGTCCCTGCATGGCTGATAAGAACTACAGCATCCCATTGGCAGATGGGAGCCCAGAGGGAGGAGCCAAGCATTCCTACCCGGATAGAATCTGGAGATCCTGGAACACCAGCACGGCTTCTGCACTGGATTGCCCAGAGGAACAGCAGCTGCCTCTGGCCCTGGATCTTCAGAGGAAGAGACTGCACCTTTCTCCAGGATCCCTGCTCCAGCAGAGCCAGCCCTGACACTGCAGGAGGGCTGAGCCACAATTCCAATGGGGCTGCTGCCAGCACCCTGACCCACAGGGTGTCAGGCTGGGTTCTGACTCTGGCACTGTTGGTTTGGTTCACTGCATTGTTCATTTTATCCTTTTATTTTTCTTCCCTATTAAAGAACTGTTATTTCCTGCTCCCATATTTTTTGCGGAGAGCCCCTTAATTTAAAATTTATAGCAATTCAGAGGGGTGGGGAGGGTTTACATTCTCCATTTCAGGGGAGGCTCCTGCCTTCCTTAGCAGCCTCCTGTCTTTCCAAACCAAGACACTGACCCAGCATTAGGATCAGGGAGTAAGGGCAGCTGAGCATTCCCTTCACAGCCCTGCAGTACAGCAGTGTGGGAATTTGGGAATGCTGCCAGAGCAGGGCCTCAGAGCAGGGACTGTCCATGAGCCCCTCCTCAGGCTCACACAACCTGTGCAGGTCAGTGCAGAACCTGACAAGGTCATTAGGCTGTTTCACATGAGAACATTTGTGTCTTTAGCACTGGGATGTTCCTACCTTTGTTTCCCCTGCAATGGGGGCCACGCTGCAGACCTTCTTGGACCTCAGGGTATTGATCACTGAGCTCTTGCCAACGTTGGGGTAACCAATGAATCCCACACTGATCTGCTTCTTGTCAGAGTGTAACTGGTGAGAAATAACAGATCCTTTTACATCCTGGAGTGTGGGACAGAATTACCACTGCAGTCCTGAACCCCAAATGCTAACAAAGCAAAAGACCACACACAGTAACCTCCCCGAACCAGCCACAGATCCCCAAAATTGTTTTAATTGTTTTGTACCTTTCCAAACTGCCTGAGGAGCTGGATGAAAGCACCTTTGCCGAATGGGTTTGTGAGGCTGGCATGGAAAGCAAGTGTTGGATACTCCTGGGAAAGGACAGTAACCCAACGCTTCTGGAGAGGCAAAGAGGACTGGGTTAGAGACCTGGGCTGGACAGAGACACTCTGTGCTCAGAGAGGAGGACACAGCCTCTGCACTGGGCTCACAACTGCAACATGAACATTGCTAGGGAAGAACCTTTGAAGCACTTCCCCAGCCCAACAGCTAAAAGCTCTGAGTATTGTTTGTATTAAAGACAAACAATTTCCCAAAAACGCCTTCACTGCTAGCTAAAACTCATTAGTTTAATGACATAAAGCAAACCAGCTGGGGTGGATATGGATCCTAGGCAGACTAACATTTAGCACACTCTGGAGACAACAGCTGAACTGTTAAATCCAGACAGAGGAAGTAGGGAATTTGTGGCTGGCGTGTGTTGCTCAACTTGGCCAAACTTGGACAGATTTACATGGTAATTGTTACTTTTACTGCAGGCAAGCAGAGAACTCCCAGCGCCCCAGCTGCAGTACGCCCTTCCAGACCAGCATGGGGACTGGCACAGAGCTACAGCCACAACAGGAACAAAGAGGGTCCACAGAATAACAGGCAGGACTGTGCTTACAGTGGCCCAGGTAGGAATGAGATCACATTTGTTCAGGACAAAAATGAGATGTTTCCAAGGCTTCTCCTTTTTAAGGTAGGATTCCACGTGAGGGGAGCGAGTGCCCATGGGATCTCGGGCGTCAAGAACTTGAACAACAACATCTGATGAGTCAATCACCTGAAAAATAAAAAAAAAATCCACACAGAAGTAATGGATTTTGCAGAAAGCAAGATATTTGTACACCCCAAATGAAAACGACTCATATTTGAAACTACATCATTAATTTAAAAACCTTGTATCCTTCACAAACTGCTAGTTCCCCACAGACCAGTGAAGTTCAGACTAACATCCATTCATGCTCTACTCTCTCCTCTCCTAAATCCCCCACCAAATTCAGCCTGGAGAGCTGAACGACTTTTACCTGTTCCTATGCACCAAGGAAAGAAACCACTACACCCAAATGGGAAAACTAAAGTGCTGCAGGTCACAAACCCCCAGTGTTCATCATCCATTCAGCAACAACTCCCTTCTCCCATTTCATAATGCACCAGGGTATAAAGGATGTTTTCTGGACCAATATGAAACACACAACCAAGCAGGAACCTGCTGTTAGTCCACGAAGCAACTACAGCAGGGAGCTGTCATTTATGACTTGTTTCAAGCCAAGTGAATTTGTTTCACAGCTTTTTCCTGCAGTTTTGGCAGCCTCTTACTGAAATCTGTTTTGCTGAACCCTTCCCAGTGCTTTTAGATCCAAATGAAAAGGTTTTAAGCTACATTCAGAAATTCAGAGCAAAAAGTCAAACAATTTCACACCTAAGAGTCACTGAGAGCACACAAACTGCTCATACCACCCCAATTCACTCAGTCTCCATTTCTCTGGCAGCCATAGTGGCTCATGGAGAACTGAGGGTCAGAGCTCTCCCAAGATGACCCCATCAACATGCCAGATGTTTTTAGCCTAAAGAAACTGAAGGGAACATGACTCTTTTACTTGTGGTGAAGACCCAGGAGTCCAAGAGAAACTGACACCTTCACTCTGCCAGTCCTCTTCTAGATCATGTATTTTAAGAATGTTTGTTCCTGTAGGACAAGAGCTCAAGAACCAAGCTCAGTCAGGCAGAGATTTGGAAATGAAAATCTACTCTTTTTGAGTTTTTGTCACTGTTGCTGTTTCAGTGCTGTGCTGAAGCCCCTAACTGTGTAAAGGCTGACAGATGTGACTGCTGCAAACTCCAATTGCCATTTACCTTGTAGAGCTCACCCCAGATTCTTTTGGATTGTCCTTTCTTAAAGATTTCCTCTTGTGCTTCATCCCTAGAAGACATGACCAGAAACATCAGCACCACAGATACAGAGTCAGGATCTTCTTCTCTTAATCCATTTACAGACAAAAGAGGGGACAAAGCCCAAGTAACAGTTGGTATTTAGCCAAAATCCCACATTCAGCTAATCTCCTTTTCCTTCCTCCTCACACAGTAACAGTGTTGATGGATGTTCCAGATCCTTCTTTAAAAACAAGGCTGACTTTTCATACATGTACACAATGAATAATTTTCCTTTCCAGTCACCTTACACCAGTGTCCTCTGTCACCAGGTCTCGGTCCTTGCCCTGGTCATAAGACTCTGACGAGGCCTCAGCATTCTCCACCAGAGACTGCACATCACTTGCAGACAGAGTTGGTCTTTTCCTTTGTGCTTTGGGGCCAAATGTTGTTTCAAATGTTTCTGTGTCAAGAATGTGAACTCTGGAGGTCTGAGGAAAAACAGGTTGGTTAAAAAAAACAAACCCCAAACACCATTTTTTTCCAATCTCTCATGACACACAGGGAAGGAGCCCCAAGTTCAACAAGCCCTGGCAGCCTGTAAGTGACAGGCACTTCCTTAACAATGTTTGAGTTTTCCACTTCAAGCTTTGAGAAACACAAGAGTGGATACTTAATAAGCAACAAAACATTCTGCACTTGCCAACAAACCATGCTTCAGTTCTTCCACCATAAATGGTGTCAAATGCAATTACAAGCACCGTGATGAAAATTCAGCTGCTATCTTTGATCACTGCTTGTTTTTCTAACAAGAGCACAAATCTCGCCAAATTCTCCGATTTTTGTCATGGATAATTACAATCAAAACTAGATTTTAAAGCTTCCAATGAAAGCCAGCTTGTCTTGGAACAGCACACAGTCCATGGCTGAAAGCAGCAATTTGTTTTTATAATGCATGTTTTAACACAACCTTTTCCCTAATTTAAATAATGTTCTTATGACATGAACTTGCAAAGTTTCCATATGACAAAACAGCTACCAATACTCCAAAATAATGCTTTAGACACAATGAAAAAAATGGCAGTAACTAAAACTTGATGTACTAGAAATGAAGGCTGAATGAACAAGAATTTCTGATACAGCATAAAACACATGTGTTTGAGTTCAGCTTCATCATGTGAGTGTCTGCAGGGTGCAGCAGCCTCAGGAAAGGCACAGAAGCTGTTAGAGGCATTAGAACATCAGCTGGCACATTAACCTCTCACAAATCAGATATAATATGACAGTATCATAACATATCAATGAAGGCTTAGGGCTGGAAGGGACCTTAAAGCCCATCCAGTGCCACCCCTGCCATGGCAGGGACACCTCCCACTGTCCCAGGTGCTCCAAGCCCTGTCCAGCCTGGCCTTGGGCACTGCCAGGGATCCAGGGGCAGCCACAGCTGCTCTGGGCACCTGTGCCAGGGCCTGCCCACCCTCACAGGCAAGAATTTTTGGGGTAATTTCCTATTGGAAAATGAGAACTTTTATTAAATAATGTATCTTTGCCCTCCCACTTGATGGCCACAGTGACAGGGAATCAGAACCATCCTTCCCCAAGGAATCCACTCCAGCTGCCCCTTGCAGAAGGCAGCACTTCCCAGGCTGAGCAGGGACAGCAGAGCTGCACAGCCAGGGATACCCACGTGTGGTTTGATCCTGTCGTGGAACAGGGACATGGGCAGCTTCTTCTGCTTCATGATCACCCTGTAAGGATCCTTCATCACAGTCTCCATCTCCTCCTGGAATTTCTGCAGGGATGATTGCTTGATCACACGAGTATTTCCTGAGTGTGAGAAACAAACATCACACCTGGCCTTTCCTGATCTCAACTGCTCCAACTGGGGACACTAATAAAACATGAACTTGCATCTGGGAACAAAAACACCAGTGAAAACCAAAAGGGTTTTACTTGAGACCAAGCCCAAATAAGCAGCCAATTCCTTTCTTTCCCACTATTTATAGGAAATTTCAAAAGTATTTCTAGGACATTTAACAGCCATACACATGGGCAAACCTTGGGGAACAAAACAGGAGCCAAAATAAACCCCCTTAGGGAAAGCAAAGCCCCAAAGCACAGGTACAAGCAAGGGGTGACAATGATGCCTCAGGATTTCAGCTTTTCTATTTTCCATTTATTTGTAATCCTGCAGTTCTTTAGTGTATAACTCCAAACCCCACACACAGTGTGAGCTGCTGCTTCCCCATTTTGGGCAGACACAACAATTCCTCACCTCACTGCCTCAGCCCCAGAGATGGAAACAAAAGGGAGCTGGGGGAGAAAACTGGGGTCAATGACTTCATTAGCTGAAGCTGTAATTAGAAGATGAACCCCCAATATGCAAATGGCCCAAACTTATAAATGTGTGAAAACCCATGGCATGTCATCCATTTTGGGTGGCCCTTGGGGTCTTTGTCTGCCTAAAATGTCCATGAAGCCCTTGAATAAATAGAACTGCTTTTTATTCCCTCAATTTTGTCTGGTCTCTGTTTTTAGGTAGCCCCAAAAAGGCATCAACAGCAGCAGGGGTCCCTCACCTTCCCACACAGCTCTCAGATCACCATTCTGAAACAAACACCTTCCATCACGCTAAGTTCAACAGTTTTGAAGCTTGCTGAGTCTGGAATTGGACAAAACTCACCAAACCATTTGATATTTGGTTCCACTCTTGCAACAGTGCCTGGTGCCACAGTTGACTGATACTGCAGAGGTTTGATGACTTTGCCACGTTTGTTCCTAAGGGACAAATGAAGACAATCAGTGCACAAAGGGCAGCACTGACCCCTCCAGCCCCTGGGTGTGCCAGGCCAGAAGCAGAGGCACAAAATGCAGAGGGACCCTCCCCTGCAGAGGTGAATGCTGCTGTGCATCCCATGGGGTGAGTTAACCCACCCTGAGGGGCAGTGATGGCAGTCACAGCCCCTGGTGTCACTCCAGACCCTCCCTGCAGCTGCTTGTGGCAGCCAGGAAGGGCTCCTGGGGCTCCAAAAGGCACCAGTGCTGTTTTCTGGTCAATCCCACTGAGCTCTCTCACAAAGCCCTTTAACCAGCTCTGCAGGACTCACCCACACAGGATTTACAAGAGGAGACCTGGATTGAACTCAACAATATCTCAAAATCCCTCCTCCCCATCTGCTCCCCAAACAGGGGGAAATTTGGCACAAGAAAGCAAACAAGGTGATGTGAAACAGAAGTGCCATGGCACAGCCCCGTGGGTGCTGCTCCCCTGCCATGGATCTCTGTGTGTGGGACAGGGGAACCCTCTGTGGAGATGCTGAGGGAGCTGAGGCTCTTCAGGTGTTTTGGGGGGAGATTTTGAGCTGTGCTGCTGTGGGAAATTCAGGAATTCTGTGTGGTTTGGGTCTCTCCAGACAGATACATCAAGTGTTGCCCAGGTGTATCCCTAGTACATTGCTGGGCTGCTGAGAGCTTGGGATCAGGCCTGGGATCAGGCTCAGGATCAGGCTCAGGCCTGGGATCAGGCTCAGGATCAGGGCTGGGATCAGGCTCAGATCAGGCTCAGGATCAGGCTCAGGAGCAAGCCTGGGATCAGGCTCAGGATCAGGGCTGGGATCAGGCTCAGATCAGGCTCGGATCAGGCTCAGGATCAGGCTCAGATCAGGCTCGGATCAGGCTCAGGAGCAAGCCTGTGATCAGGCCTGGGATCAAGATCAGGCTTGGGATCAGGCTCAGGAACAAGCCTGGGATCAGGCCTGGAATCAGGCTCAGATCAAGCCAGGGATCAGGCTCAGGCCTGGGATCAGGCTCCTCAGCTCATGGGGTTACAGAGCCCACCACAGAGCCACTCACAAAGTTTCCATATGACCAAACAGCTACCAATAGTCCAAAATAATGCTTTAGACAGAGTGAAAAAATGACAGTAACTAAAACTTGATGTGCTAAAAATGAAGCCTGAATGAACAAGAATTTCTGATACAGGATAAACACATGTGTTTGAGTTCAAATTCTTCATGTGAGTGTCTGCAGGGTGCACCAGCCTCAGGAAAGGCACAGAAGCTGTTAGAGGCATTAGAACATCAGCTGGCACATTAACCTCTCACAAATCAGATATAATATGACAGTATCATAACATATCAATGAAGGCTTTGGGCTGGAAGGGACCTTAAAGCCCATCCAGTGCCACCCCTGCCATGGCAGGGACACCTCCCACTGTCCCAGGTGCTCCAAGCCCTGTCCAGCCTGGCCTTGGGCACTGCCAGGGATCCAGGGGCAGCCACAGCTGCTCTGGGCACCTGTGCCAGGGAACAACTTTTGGGGTAATTTCCTATTGGAAAATGAGAATTTTTGTTAAACAATGTATCCTTCCTTCGCAGTTCCAGTCGCGAGGCGTTTCGTGGCCTGTCCCGGGCGCGGCCCTGTCCCGGGATCGCGGCCAGGCCAGGCCGCTCACCTGCGCTCCTTCTGCCGGTACATGTTCAGCCGCCGGATGGTCGCTCGGTCCC
>VZSJ01004402.1:0-31161 GCA_013398405.1 Pheucticus melanocephalus
GGGGCTCAGAGACCTTGGCACAGAGTCACAAACACCTGTGCCTTTGATTTTAGCCCATAGAAACAATTACCAGCTTTGTGTGAGGATTTACAAGCCACAAGAGTTTGAGGAGAATGATAGTGAATTTGTCACAGGGTGAAAAAGTAGAATTTTGGGGGTTTAGAATGGGGGTTCAAGAGGCAAGATGGAGGAATCTGGGTGTGTCTTGTCCTTCTTCTTGTCCTCCATCTTCTGCTGTGATGGTGACACTTCTGGATTGGCTTAGAGTAGAGACAGACTGTCTAACATAGGTGATAGCTATTGGAAAATTATTGTCAATAAAGTACAGGTAGTTCTTAGTATAAAAAGCCAACACCACCCCAAGGGCAGGGGCTGTGCCTCAACCCGACCTGCTGGACAGACCTCAGCAGGTCAGAGAAAGAATGGAATAGATGAGAGAAAATAAACAACCTTGAAAAGCAGAGCCAAGGAATCTCAACCTCTTCTTTGGTTGTGGGGCTGGGAAAAAGAGACTTTCTGACACCTGGGCAGCCATTTCAGCACAGAAAACCCAAGATTTCCCCTGACTTTCTCAGTGCTGTCAGGAAAGTTCACTCAGGCATTTAGAGCTTAGACCATGGATACAAGCAAGGGCCAGGTCCATTCCTGTAACAAAGTCTGGAATCCATGGAGCTGCAGACTGCCCCACTGGGGCAAGGTCAGGCTCAGCCCAGGTGCCTTAAACCAAGCAGAAGGGTTTGAAAAACTGCACCCATTGCTCTGCCCAAGCCTTCAAAAGGAACATGGCCCACCAGGGCCAGAATTAGAAACATTTATTAGGAAAATGTGGCAAGAGAAGGGAAATATGTATTTAATAAGTAAGATCAATATCTGTGTCAGGGCGCTTCTATTTTGTCTGGAAACCTGGAAAATATCCAGATTCAAGCTCAGTGTTCTCTGCCACGGCATTTGTGCTGTTTTGGTCTTGGGAAACTTTATTGCTTTATCACAAATTTCATCCCTGGCTGTGTTTCAGTATGTTCAGTACATCTTAAACAATTCTAGTGAATGTGAGGTCAGTCAGTGACACACTGGACAGCTGTGTTTTATTAAAGAGCATCCAAATTAATAAAAGTTAACAGGTATTTGTAATATTAGGTAGATTTTATCTCTGACCTTGATTTATGTGCTTTTGCCACTGGTGTTGGATGCATTATTTCTGTGCTGGGATCCATAGCAATCCCAATCTTGTTATGTGCCAGGAAAACTCATGTATTGCACCAAGGCTCAAGTAAAGCAGCTAAATACTCATTTAGCAAAATGGGGAAAGATGAGGGAAAGGCCCAGGGGCAGAGCAAGCAAACTGGAGCCACAGGTTGGCCCCAAAGTGGCTGCAGGGTAACAGAAGGTTTTGAAGTGGTTTCACACCAAACTGCTCTGTAGGGTGGCACTGAGGCACGAGCCACCATCAACACATACAGAGCACAGAGCAATAAAACACAAGTGTGCCCACAGCTTATTGTTTATTGTTTAAACCATTCTGCCATCTGTGTGAAGGCTGAGTTCAGAGCCAGCCTTGCCTTCCCATCCTGGAGATGATTCCTCAGCTCCCTGCAGAGGCTGGAGCTGAGCACAAGGGGGGACACAGAGCTGCAGCCAGGGCTCAGCCTGGCAGGTGATTCCAGAGGGCAGCAGGTGAGCAGATACAACATGAGAGCTGCAGGAAAATAAAACGTGAGTTGTAGAAATGTGGTGAGCATGACTTAGTTCTGCTTGTGCTGGAGGTATGATGGGAACAGAGTCAGGCTGAGGCTGAAAGTTCCTGAAAATCTCATTATATATGTCCTTTTTATTATTTACATCTTCTGCATATATCATACCATGCCAGTCTAAGAGCAGTAGATAAGAATTACTTCTTCTTTTTACACAGATCCTTTAATTTAGAGACACCCAGAAGTATTCTAGTGTTCAGGTTTTTTGCTCCACTATTTGTAAATCAAAGTCTTAAGCTGTAGCTCTTTATTGAATACAGTGACAAATGGGGATGAACTGCATTCTCCCCTATAGTCATAAAATTGATTTAATATTTCAATTAATCTTTGCTACCTTCTCAAAAAATTTATGTGAATACATTCTGAGTAAGTCATCTTCAGGACTTAAGTAAATACTAACATAAATATCACTTAATTTATTTGCTCTCTTTAAAATTCCTTTATATCACTCTTGCAGTCAAATGCAGGCATTGCCTCCACCAACCAGAATGCAGGAGCATCAGCTGACGTTGTCCTTACAAAAGGATTGTCACATTTTCATTAAATAATTCCATATTCACAGGCTGGTTTCCATAGTCAGTGACATGCTTCTTCAGAACTTTGCAAAGGATGGAAATTATATTATAAGCTATCCTTTAATATCAAATAAAAAGAAAATATGATTAAAAGAAAATATGAGTGCAATTTTTATTTCCAGAAAGGAGAACTGGACAGGCTCTCATTGTTAGGGCTTTTCTTCTTGCCCTCTGATACAAGACTGACAAGGTTTCATGCAGCATTTTGAGAACATGCATTTTGTGCTGTGATGTGCTGTGGCTCCTTTTTTTCTTGTAATGATTCTTTATAGCCATAATCTCCTGAAGAGGAGACACACAACTCCTACTAAAGTGTGCTAAGGTAGTCCAGAAGTGGTCACCTGGATGGGTATGTGCATGGATGTGTTGCTAACTTCACATTTCTGAGGGCTAATAATACTTTTTGCATAAGTACTGCTCCTCTAATCCAGAATCTTAAGTTTATTAAATGCAGCAAGCAATTAACTGTGCATTAACGAGCTATTTGTGGGAGCCCAGGGTTTGAGTGCCCCCTGCCCAGCTCACCCTGCAGGCTTTGCAGCCCCTGGCAAGGTGATCTCCTGCTCTGATGGCAAAAAAAATTGGATGAAAATCTGGGTTTTGTGAAGCATAACATGCTGTCCTAAAAAGTAGTCTCTAATGAAAACAAATAATTAATAGCAAATGGGGAAAAGAGCATCTTTCTCTCTTCCTGGCTCTGCCCTGCTGGACATTCTGTCACTCCTGCTGATGCCTTTGAATTCCAGTGCTCCTGGAGAGCCTCAGTCAGTGCCTTGTGTAGTGATGCCCACAGGCAGCAAAGCCCTTGCTCACGAGCCTCACACCAAGTTCTGGCACAGCCAAGATTCACTTCTTCACATTTTTAAGATTGAGTCCATTTAAAAGCTTGGGATTTTTGGTGGGTTTTTTTTGTGTGTGTGTGTTTTTTGGTTGGTTTTTTTGTTGGTTTTTTTTTTTTCATTATTTGATTTTATTTGATTTTTGGTGATTTTGTTTCTGGGTTTTTTGGGGGGGATTTTTTGTTTGGTTTTTTTTTTTTTTCTCCTAAAAACATAACTGATCCTATTTGTATGAATCCTGGAGAAACATGCTGGTGGTGCAGAGTTATATTGAATAAGGGAGGTCTCCTGTGGCAGGCCAGGCATGAGAAGTGGTCAAGCTGCCCAAATAAAGCTTCCCCATGCTCAGTCTGAGCAGCAGTCACTGCATTGCCTGTAAATGGCAATTCCTGGGTGACTGCAGCAGATAGATGTATTCAAAACAGTGGAATGAAAAGGTACCCAGCACACAGGGCTGAAAGAATCACTGAAATAGAGACTTTTCCCCTCCTGTGTTTCCTCACCCCCATTTTACTAACTTCATAGTTTAAGAAATTGAGTTAAGGGCCTTAAGATACATTGCAGTCCAGCTGGTTGAGCACAGCTGTAACAGCAAAGTCTGGGCTGGTGGGGGAAGGAGAAGATGGAGCTCTTTGAAGTGGACCTGGAGAGGAGGAGGAGGTGCTGGGTGAACTGGGACAGTCTGCTGGGAGAGGAGGTGGAGGTTACACAGCTCTGTGGGTAAGAGCAAGCACCTGTGTTTATTATTCCACTTCACCAGAGTGCAGAGACACGTTAGGTGTCATTTGTTAGGTGTCACCCTGATGTTTTCTGAAAAATCCCTTCACCAGGATTTCTGGCAAGATGAGAAGCCTCAGCTTCTCCCTGTTTTGCTCCTCTGGAATGTGATTTGGAGAATTGTTCACCCAGCATGTGAATTGTTTCAATTTAATGACCAATCCCAGCCCAGCTGTGTCAGGACTCTGGTCTGTCATGGGGTTTTATTATTCATTTCTTTTCTAGCCTTCTGTCTGTGTCCTTTCTCTTTCTTTAGTATAGTTTTAGTATAAATTATAATATAATAATAAATCAGCCTTCTGAGAACTTGGACTCAAATTCTCATCTCTCACCTCATCCTGGGGACCTCACAACACCACAGTTAAGCTCTAAAATATTTGTGGAAACAGCAGGTACAGATAAGATCATCCTTTCTAATTAGAAATGGACCAAAATGCAGAGGGGCAGCACTGTTTGATGCTTTCAGGGAAATGTGTGGCTCCTAACGAGGAGTCCAACCTGGGACCACCATCTGCACCCCTCAGCTCCAGCACAGTGCATCCATCATTTATTTAGTGCTGCTTTTCCACTTGGCCTCACTGGTCTCTGCTCTCCTGCTGGTGCTTGCCAGATGGAGTTTAACTCTGCTTCATTAAACCCTAAATGTTTGGGCTGTGTTTGACTATCCTGCCTTGTGGTACCATCCTGAGGCACGTGAGACCTCAGTGCTATTGTAAATTCAGACAACCCCAACAAGGGGAGAGAATGATGAGGAGGACTCCATCTTATCAGAAGGCTCATTTATTACTTTATTATACTATATTTTATTAAAGAATACTACACTATACTAAAGAATACAGCAAGGATACTTACAGAAGGCTAAAAAGATAATAATGAAAATTCCTGACTCTTTCCAGAGCCCTGACACAGCTTGGCCCTGATTGGCCAAAGAGTGAAAACAACTCCCAGCAGAATCCAATGGAACAATCACCTGTGGGGAAACAATCTCCAAACACATTCCACATGTGAGCACAACACAGGAGAAGCAAATGAGATCAGAATTGTTTCCCTTTTCTCTGAGGCCTCTCAGCTTCCCAGGAGAAAAACCCTGGGTGAAGGGATCATGTTCAGGGAATGTGAATGCCACACAGTGCCATGTTCCAGAATTTACTGAGACCTCTGTGGTCAACCTACTGTGAGGAGTAAGAGATTCTGCCCCCTCTCAAACCAAAAATTCAGTGTTTTAACTCTCCTGGCATAAGAAAACTCTCTTCCCTTATTACATGTGTGGAGAAGGGATGGGGTGAGCTTGGTCAAGGCTGCCTGGAGCAGAACCTGAGTGTGGGGAACAGCTGACCAAATCAGGTGGGATCTCTGCTCTGGGGAAGAGCTGCCAGGTGGGCAGGGAGAACTGTGATACTTCCAGTTGTGTGTGGGGTATCTAAAGTGGAAGGAAATGTGAAAGGAAAGGAAAGGAAAAAATGAGCTCCCAAGAAAAGGAAATGCCTATATTCAGATACTCGGTGAATGCCTGCCTTGGAAACATGGGTCAAATATGATATTGGCATAACATCAGCCCCATGAAGCTGATGATAATTCTATCCAAGTGCTGTGCACAATTATAGAGGTCCAGTACAATTAGTGTCAGCTAAATTAGGTTAAAAATAATCAATAGGAGACAGTCATTTTGTGTGTCAGTTTAGATCACACAGGGGCTTTTTATAAATCACAGTGTGAAGAAAAGTATTTGGTTCTTTTCCATTTTAGTTCACACAGTGAGGGCACAGATGTCTGGCATTTTTTCAGTTGCTTTTTGCAAGTGGCACAGCACTGCCAGAGGGTGCAGTGCCAAGCCCAGGGCTCCAGCAGCAGATGAAGTCCTCGCTTGCTGCTCCTCTCACCTGCCAGCATGGGCTGGCAGTGGGCAAACATGGGACAGAGCTATTTATAAACAGAACATTGCTCATTTCATGCCTTCCTGGAAGCAATCTGCAATGTGTGTTGGGACTATTCTGTTTAAACACAGCAGGCAGAGTTCTGAGCTGTGTCCTGGAGAGCCCCAGAGCTTCAGGAAGCTGCAAGGCTGGGGAGGAATCTGGTCTCCTGTGCTCAGGTACCCTGGGCAGAATGTCTGACCCCTCAGTGGAGGCTCTGGCAGCCTCCCCAGCCTCCCCCAGGTGTGTTTGCTGCAGCACACAGGACAGGATCCACCCTGGTGATGCCTGTGAGGGCTGACCTAGAATAGAGACCAGGCAGAGCTAAAGAATAAAGCAGGGAGTTATTAGGAGGCCTCCATGGATCCACCTTGGGCAGCACAAGAGCCCAGCCAGGGCTGCACCCAAGATGAACCAAAATGGCCCCAAAATGCACAACTGGGCACGGGGTCTGTCACTGGGATCAGTTCTGCTCCATTTGCATCTTGCACTTCATTGTCCCATTCCAGCTTTAGCCCCTGCAGTCCCACCCTGCTTGTTTTTCTCTCTGCAGCCCACGGTGTTTGTGCTCTGGGGCTGAGATTTGGATCATTTGTCCTTGGTGCCCAGCTGGAGCAGGAATTGTTTTGTCTCCCTGCTCTGTGCACAGAGGTCACCATGCCCTGATGTGAAGCTCAGACCCACACACTAAAGCAGCACAGAACCTGAAAAATAGAAAAGCCAAAACCTGAGGCATCAGTGGAGCTGGGCAGGCAAGGAAAAGTCCCAGCAAGCTCTGCCTGAAGTAAAGTGGTGTAGAATATGTACAGGCATGTGTGTGCAGGATGTTCTGTGTGCAGGAGCTGGATCTGATCTCTGTTTCTCACCTGGGCTAGCTGGTCCATAGTTCTGAGGAAAGCTGTGGGCTGTAGCCACCCTGGCCAGCTGAGAGCCCCCAGCCTCCCCATCCCCTCCTCCAGCTCCCTCCCTGCACTCTGGGCCTGCTGCCTCCCCCTGCTCGGCTCCCTGGGCAGCTCCACACCAGGGCTTTACATTTTGGAAACACAGGAGGGAAATCCTAGAAGGAAGAAAGGCAAGGAGAAAAGCCAAACACTTAATGTGAGGGGAGTGTTACCCAAGGCTGAAGCTCTTGTCCCAGTCTCAAGCTTTGCAGTTTGCCAGATGCTTTTGTGTCCTCTCCACTCTTGTTGGCACTGGACTGAGGTAGTCAAGTCCTTTGCTGTTGAAAGCAGCTTTTCTTGTCCTGTATTACTTTTTTTTTTTACCAGCATTTTTATTCCACATTCAGTCACATTAGCAAAGGTCTCTTCTTGGACACATGGTGCCACATAAATGGTGGATGGGCAGAAACTTTTCAGCTGCCACAGTAAGGCAGGGGACTCAATCTCCAAGCTCCCCTCAGCTCTGCCCTCCCTGCAGAAATGCTGCTGACCACATGCACTGCTGGTGAGCACCATGGAGCTCACCCCTGGGCTCCAGCTGTGACCAAACCATTGCTAACAAGGAGCAGCACCATGGGTGCTTTCTGTGTGTGCCCTCCATCCATGGTGGTGTGATCAGAGTGCAGAAGGACAGACAGCAGATGAATGAATGTGTCCAGAGGGGGCAGCGAGGCTGGAGAGGGGCTGGGAACACAAACCCTGAGAGGAACCCCTGAGGGAGCTGGGGGTGCTCAGCCTGGAGAAAAGGAGACTCAGGGCTGCCCCCATCACTCTGCACAGCTCCTGAAAGGTGCCTGTGCTCACCTGGGGCTGGGCTCTTTCTCCAGCAGCACTGACACAACCAGAGCACGCAGCCTCAAGCTGCACCAAGGGAAATACAGGTTGGATAGCAGGAAAAAGATTTTTACTGAAAGAGTGATAAAGTTCTGGAATGGCTGCCTGGGGAGGTGGTGGAGTCCCCATCCCTGGGTGTGTTTAACAAAGCCTGGATGTGGCACTGGGGGCCAGGGTTGAGTTGAGCTGTTGGGGCTGGGTTGGATTTGATGATCTTGAGGGTCTCTCCCAACCTGGTCATTCTGTGGATTCTGTAATGGATTAGTTTGTCAAATACATGTTAAGGGTTAAATTGGCATGAAAAGCCAGTCTAAATGTCCTTTGTGCATCCCTTAAAGTCCTTGCTTTCTCCTCTTCTCCTTGAAGCATGGCCAGGGCTTTGCCTGTGAGGAGCTGCCAGCCCTGCCAGCAGCTCAGGGCGAGCAGGAGGGACAGAGCATGGGGCTGCCAGGGCCTGGCACTGCCACACTGCCCACAGCAGCCATGCTGGGCCATGGGCACACTGCCCTCACTCACCTCTGCAATCCTCTCCAGCTCAGCAGGAGCAGTGAGGATGCTGGAAAGGAACTTCCCTGGTGGCCATTCCAATGCTGTGGGAAGTGATGAAATACTGAAGGGTTTGATCTGCAGCCTCGGAGGAAGCTTGGATGGATGTAAATATAAAGTACACAGGCATTAAGCAGAAAAATCATAAACTTATGTTTCTATAGTTGTAAGTAAGAATATGCCTTAAGTAAGTAAGAAACTGAATTGGGTAAGATGGTGAAAGGTTTATAGTATAGCAATGTAATTGGATAAACGCTTGTGTTGGCAGGGTGCCCTGACAAAGGCAGGGATGATGCATCTGACTCCATGTTCTCAGAAGGCTCATTTATTACTTTATGATAATATATTGTATTAAAGAATACTCTACTAAACTATACTAAAGAATACAGAAAGGATACTTACAGAATGCTAAAAAGATAATAATGAAAACTCCTGACTCTCTCCAGAGTCCTGACACAGCTTGGCCCTGATTGGCCAAAGAGTGAAAACAACTCCCAGCAGAATCCAATGGAACAATCACCTGTGGGGAAACAATCTCCAAACACATTCCACATGAGCACAACACAGGAGAAGCAAATGAGATCAGAATTGTTTTTCTTTTCCTCTGAGGCTTCTCAGCTTCCCCAATGAAAATTCTGGGTGAAGGGATTTTTCAGAAAATATGACGGTGACAGTAAACTAAGAGTTTAGGAGTTATAATAGAAGCATCTGTGTGTCTGTATGACAAAATCCCATTGGACAAAAGTATCCACAGTGCAGTAAAATTAAGTAAAGGCGATAGGTTGGAAAAACAAAATAAACATTGTGGCATCCATTGGATCAGAAAGTTCTATATTGCCTTGTTACAAAGAACTTGCGGCCACTTTGAGCTAAGGCTGAATGCTTGATCTCATAAACTTCACAGCCTCTGAGACTGATGTTTATCTGAGCAATAAATCATTTTTAGCCCAAGGATAGTCCCATTCCTTCATTAATAGCAGTGATAATAACACGATGGCAGGTGGGAGTCAGGTGTATTCCTCAACAATCCTGTGTATGGGCAGGAGGGGGAGTGCTGTGTGATCCCACAGCTGGCTGCTGCCAGGGGAGCAGCCCTGCTGACCTCACAGGGAGCACACACTGAAGCAAAGCAAAGCAGTGCTGGACAGAGACTGAGATGGGTGAGCAGTGCTGGGGTCAGTGTGCTCCTGGGGATAGCCAAAGCATGACCTGCTGCTTTCTTCTGAAATCTCTCTGCATCTGGAAGGGCTCCCTGGCACTGGAAGCTCACATCTGGCTGCACTGGTGCCTTGCTTGGGGCTGATCCAGCCCTTGGAAATGAGGATCCACAGCAGGACAATAGCAGCTGTAGCTTAGGCTTCAGCCTGAGCTTAAAAGGCGCCTAAACTCAATGTGAGTCTGCAAACTATTGGGGGCACGTGCTGGATTGTGGTCTGGTTTTTACCTGGCTAAATATCTGTGATGTCCAGCACATTGCTGTGAATCAGTCCATTGTTTTGGTCATGGGTTAACCTGTACAGCATCAAGGGCACAGATCCACTGTCAGAACTCAGCACATCCCTCCGGGTGTCCAGAGTTGCCAAGGACCCTGCTGGGGGGCTGGAGACCCTGGCATGCTGCCCAGAACACCTGGGGATTTGATTTTGACCCCTGGAGCAAGGTGCCAGCTTTGTATGAGGACATGAAAGTCACAGAGGTTTGAATGGTGTAATAACAAAATGATCACAGGGTGAAAATGTAGATTTTGGGATTTTTGGTATGGGTGTTGTGGGGGCAAGATGGAGGAATCTGAGCATGTCTAGCCCTTCTTTCTACTTCTTGTTCTCCATTTTCTGCAGTGATGCTGGCACTTTGGGATTGGTTTAGAGTAGAAGTGCACTGTCTCACACAGGAGATAGGTATTGGGAATTAAGTGTAAATATGTTATATGTAGTTTGTAGTATAAAAGGACAACACCACCTCAGGGGCGGTCAGAGTGCCTGCGGCTGCCCTGCTGAGCAGATCTCAGCTGGGCAGAAAGAAAATGTTATAGATAAGAATTAATAAACAACCTCAAGACTGAAAAGTAAAGAGTCAGACTCGTTCTTCAGTTGTGCGGGCCGAAGCAGAGACATCCTGCACATCTCGGGGCAGCAAATATCAACAGCAACCCGAGAATCCACCTTTCCAAAAGAAAAACAGCTTTGAATTTCCCATACTGAGCTATCCAGGCTTCCATATTGATTCTGACAGCTTTCCCTAGCGCCTGGAGCCGTGGAAGTGAATAGTTCCTTGTTTTACTGACATAGGAGAAAAATCAGTATGGCCATGCAGATTGGATCTTTTTTTCTTTAGATTAAATGATATTGCATCCACAAAAGTCATTAGAGTTCCAAATACTTTGCAATTAATCATGAAGTGAGTAAATGAATCATTGATTTAACATTAAGAGAGCTTTTTTTTTTTTTGGCACTGTATTTTCCTGACAACTTGCATTACCAGTAACTATTCAATAAAGAATAAAATAATACATTTAGTCTGGTTTAGAATGTGCCTCACACTCCATAAATATCAATACAGATACAGCAAAACAAATCTCCTGGTGATTGTGAGCTCTAGCTGAGAATGCATCTAGCAGTAAAGGTTGTCAGTGGAAAGCAGTGATGGATGCAGGGTTTTGATGTGTCTGGTGGCACATTTGGGCAGTTTCATGTGTGTGTGCATGGGTTAGGGGCAGCTCTGGTGAGAAAGAGTGGAGGGAGGTACTGGCCTGCACTGGAAGATGTGCCAGCTTTTTCTCAGGGGTGTGTGGGGGTGTAGAAGTGCCCATGAGCCTATGCCCACAGTCCCACAGCTGGCTGAGTCCATATTTGAGTCCATGTGTAAACCACCTGCACTGGAAAGGAAACCCCAAGGATTTTACAAAGGTTATGAACTTAAGCACCCAGATATTAAAAAATGTGCTCAGAGCTCAGTAACTGGTTGACATTTGTGTGTCAGGAGTGTGGCTTCTGGACAAAGGTCTCCCTGCTTTGGAGCATTTGGCATTTGTTGGGTGGATCAGATGTGAAGAAGGCTGCAGCAGGCGAGGGGGAAGAGGGTCTGAGCGTCCCACTCCATGCTCTGCCTCTGCCCTGCCCAGCAGTGCTGTGACCACACACACGGGGCTCAGCCTGCTGATCCGGGAGAAAATGCCATTTTCATTTTGGTGAGGTTTCTGTGAGCTCAGTGAGATGGATCATGCCCCACACACTTCACACCCTGGGGTGAGGGAGGCTGCCAAAGCAGAGAGAAGGGAGAGCAGCCCCTCTTTTCTCAGCCAGCTAGCCTGGCTGCAGTGAAATCCAGAGCTGCAGCCTTAACAGAGAATACAGCTCCGGTGTGAAATGCAGCACAAAGTCACATGGCAGCCTTCTGTGCATTAACATGGGATCTCTACCCCAGCAATTCCCTAGCCCCAAATTACAGGAACATCCATGCTCAGAGATTCTTACTCACCTGTGAAACACCACCTCTGGCCACTGGTGCACAGTGGGTTACTCCCTGCGCAGGTGCAGGTACCAACACAGGTGGCTGTGCACTGGGAACCAGGCTGCCATTCCAGGCTTGGTTTGCTGCCTTCCTTCCTTTTCCTTGCAAACTAAACATTACATATAATCACTGGATAAGATAAAAAAGCAAATCAGAGAAAATATTAGAAAAAACAGAACGGTGCCCTTAATTTGGGTCAAAAGACTGAATATTTGGACATCTGATGTGTATTTATATCTGAGCAAACTGTTAAGGCCAGGGATTTATCCAGTGTAAGAAGAAATGCATTAGTCAATAAAGTGCTTTAATAAGACCTTGTAACTTTGTGCACATGAATTTTCACCACTAAAGTCAATGATACTGCTTTTTTAAAAAGGGACTTGATTTCAGGTACCTTGCTCAATTGGAATCCATTGTGTCAACTTCTCCAAACAACTGCTGCTTGGATTTGGTCACAGAAAGTTTTTGGAGGGCTCCAAGGTTAATCTGCCAGCATCCTTCTTTTCTCCCATCCCCAAAAACTTCTAACTTCCTTTGTAGCTTGTTTTATGGTTTTGTCAGCTCTAGTAGTCCTTGAGCTTAAAAATGTTCTCCATGCCTATAATACATGAGGGATGGAGGGAAGTTTTTGGTGCATTTCACGTCCCAGTATCACCTACAGGTGAACTAAAATGTTACACATATAAAAATATAAAAAAATGGTAAAATATGTATATCTCCATAAATCTATTTAAGTGCAATCAGTGATGGATGAGTGTGTTTAAATCTTAGAATTGCATTTCTTCTAACTAACTGGAAGAGGACTCCCATAATTCACTGGAGAGTCTCATTCTTGTGAATTATTGTCTTCATCATTTAAGGAGTATTTCACCTCCTGAAGATGATCTCCAGCCACTGTAACCTGTATTTGGCTTTCAGCTATATTTTTTATCTTCCTTAATGCATATGATCTTGTGCACTTCAGTGCAGAAAATTGGATAGTCCTTGCTCTCTGGTTCCTGGAACTTGTTTATTCAAGAGTGCTATTTAGGTAAACACAGTGCAGCACCGTGCACTACACTGTGCAGCTTCTATTTTCTCCCTTCTCATTGAGATCATCACTTGTTTACTTCAGCAGCATCACCTGAGGCCCCTGAGCCGCAGCATGGGGCTCCTGTGCTGGTGCCCTGGGCACACAGAACTCATTAAACCAGTGACAAAGGTGTAAGAGCCTGAATGAGGGATGCAGGACTCCAGGCAGCTCTCCAAATGCAGTTTATTGTGTCCAAGGGGTTCCAGCAGCCCAGGGTGGTGGGTGACAGAGCTGTGCCCACAGCTGTCAGCTCCAGCTGCAGGCAGCCCTGGACACCCTTTGGTTTTGGTTACAATGCATTCTATACTTTTCTTTTGGTTACAGTGCATTCTCTACTTTTCTTTGCTGAGCATCTTCATACAGTAGAACCAATCTGTACCTTAACTGTTATCTCTAGCCTATCATAACTACTATAATTACATATTCATGTTGCTATTCTTCAATCACTAAAAGTTAGTACATTACAGTTTAAGCTAGAAGATGTTTTTAGTTTTCTTGCAGTGGAAAATTCTGAGACCTTTTTTCTACTTGCAACTTTGCTGATTGTTTGCCTGTGCTCTCTTTCTGCTTGGTAAAAACATCTTCTTGTTTGGGGTGGGTTTATCCTTTGCTCTAAGGCATAAAAACCCCTTCTAACTAACACACCCTTTGCCTCCTTGGTTATCCAGTGAGACTGGCTCTGGAATTCTTTTCTTCCATATCAAAACTTGCTTCCATCTCTATTCCTTCTTCAGATTCTACATTTAAAAATCTTTCTGCCAAACACACATATCTGTGAGACTTTCTTGTCAAACTTTCATCCTTCATCCTTCCCAACACAAAGGCTTTGCTCTGGTGGGAAACGTGGGGCCTGGGGACAGCAGGACAGCTGAGCTCCCCCCCTGGGGCATGTTTGTGGTCCCTGTGTGGCCTGGGGGCCCCTCTGCCTGGTGGCATTGGCAGCTGCAGGTGTGTGGTCACACCTGCTCCTGGCAGGGGCACACGGAGCTCAGCTGGGCTTGGCAGGGCTGGCAGAGCTCCGTGCTGGGGGAGTGGGTGGGAGAGGGACTGCAGGCTTTGGGATGCTGAGATTTCATATTTCAGTTGTTATTGAAAAAGGCTTGGGAGAAATGCTACTCACTTCCAGAAATGCAAAAGGTTTATTAAAACCTTATCAAAAATACAACAGAAGACTGAATAAAGAAAATATTACAGCGCCGGGAGCAGAGGATCTCTCCCACCTTGTGTTCACCCACACAATGGAGGTTTCACCTTTTAACCCTTTAGCTCCCCCAAAGTTCTGTCCATTGACTCCTTCACTGTCCAGTGCTGGAGATCACTCCCTTACCTCTTGACTGGAGGTCAGGTGCTGCCACAGTAACAATCCCACCCTCCCAAATGTCCCAAACCCAGGCCACCCCTGAGAACAACACAAGGGGGTAAAACATAACTGTAAGTCTATAAAACTTCTCTGAACATATATACAGGATATTTGCCTTTTAATTGTGAGAGTCAGCCATGGCATTGCTCATCTGTCACAAGCAGGAGCACTGGTGAATGCTGCAGCTGGCAGGGAAGGAAGAGCTCTCAAGAGCAGTGCCCTGGAGGGGAGGAGAGCCCAGGCAGGGCTGAGGCTCTGAGCACAGCATTCAGGAGGGAGGGACTCCTCCAGCTGGCCTGGGGCACATGATTCCCCACATAAATCCTCCTGGGAAGAAGTCCTGTGCTTTAAAGTCATGTCTTCCCATCTTTCCTCTGGAAAATGAGGATAATAATACCTGACCTATCTTCTGTGAGTGTTGCTTAATATTTCAATACTGCTTTGATCTCATGGAGTGCTGAGGATTGTTGCTTTATAATCCTTCTAATTCTATTATTCTATGAGTGAAGTGATTCAAGTAAAATTGGAAGGATCTTTTATGCTGAACCAGAGCCAAAGCAGAACCAAAATTTTGTATCTGTAGATAGTGGAAGAAATTAAGCTCAACCACAGAATATTTTGGGGATTTTGAGTTCTCCAAAGTCTGTAGGGATCTTTCTTTATGCCTGTGTGCTTTAGATGGGTTCAGTAGAGAGAGGAAAGCCAGACAAAATGAAGGAGGAATCCCTAGGATGCTAATTCCAATTCTCCAACATTGGTGTTCTCTATGCCCAGATTTCTTTAATGCTTCTTGCTAATTTTTGTATTTGACAATCTCCATGGACATGGGAAGGGAATAGTGTAATTCCCACAAAAGTACAGATGCTATTCTCTGAGCTAGGCATTGCATCTCAGCTCTGAGTCAGATCAAACTTCACCTGAGCCACGTGGCCCTGAGCATGGCCTGTGAAGGTCTGGCCAGGAAGTTTCCATTTTGCTTCTTTCCCTGCACTCCTTTTTCTTCCCGAGTGTGCCTCTCTGAAACTTCTCAGCAGTGTTTGTTTGTAGAGCAGTGCAGCCACTGGAGATGGGTCAGTGGGCAGAGCAAGGATATTTAAAATGGTTGATAGATGAACACCATTACAAAGCTATTACCACACAATGCATAACTTGAATATCCTGAGGATATGCACGGGTTTGCTAGTGAAGAACTGTGAGAGTAGAAGACATTAGAGTGGGAGTGATCCAGCTACGGGCACTGTGCCAGGCTTGTGCGAGGGGCAGCAAGGGGGACCTCACCATTTAGGGGTAGGTAACAGTGCTGTGTCTTCTTGCAGGCCTAATTTCTAATTGCTAACCACATTCTGTGGCTGAGATTTTATTATTGCCTAAGAGAGCCCTGCAGATGTAAAAATCTGCTCATCAGTATTGTCAATCAAAGGTGACTCCTACGAAGGGGAGAGAGAATGAGGCATCTGACTCCATCATCAGAAGGCTAAAGAATTACTTTATTGTACTATCCTGTGTACATTGTATCTAAACTGAATCTGCCATGCACTCACTCCTGCTCACAACTGCTCACCCTGCACTCATCTCTGATTCTCTGGTGACTGTCCTGTGTCAGTGCCACACACACACACCTGGCCCTGACAGGCCAAGGGGACAAAACATCCTCACTTTGGGTGAGCAGTCACCATATTGCATTCTACTTTAGCACAACACAGGCACAGCAAGTGAGATAAGAATTGTGTTTTTCCTTCTTCTCTGCTTGTCTCACAGCTTCTCTCTGTTCAGAGGGCCTGTGAATTCCACACACCAGTCCTCAGCCCTGTGAGGCAGGGGGGCTGTCCTGGGGGCGCTGGTGGTGCTGGCAGTGATGGTGCAGAGGCAGCAAACGAGGTGCATGGTCCTTCTTCACTCCTGCCTATACAAAATCTGTGAGATGCCTTCCAGAAAGGACCAAGAGCACCTTGTGGGATGGAGCCATGGGCAGCTGAAGGGCCAGCCAGCCCTGTGCCTGCAGGGCCACCTCAGATGGCAGATGAGATGTCCAGCTCCTCTCTCCACCACCCAACACTGCCTGTCGTCCCACAGCCCCCAGTGCCTCTGAGCAATAACACAACGTTTTGCTTCTTAGTAAATATCTTTTAAACTGATGAATTCAAAAAGCACTTTAGATGACATTTAAAATTTAGAAGCAGGTGACTGAGCTGTGAATAATGAATCTTGCCCAGTAGATGGATGGCATGTTACTGTGCAATTCTCTCCCTCTCAGTCATTGTCAGCTGAGGCATTTTTCTCTTCCACCTGGTTTCCCTCCTCTCCTCCATCCCTCACCCCTAGAATACACAAGGCCTGTTCAGAAATGCTTTATTTTGAAGAGCATGTGCAGAGAGAAACTTTCAAACCAATCAGACATAATCAGAGATGCCATTCTCTCCTTCTCTTCAATCCTGACCTGAGGGTTGGTAATTTATTACACCAGTCTTTAAACTGGGGCATTCCCTACCCATCCTCACCCACACTTTAGCCAGCAGTTGTCTCCCAGGTGCACAGCAGGGCAGCACAGCAGCCCCTGTCACCCCTTGGACACTGCCTTGGTGCCACTGTGCAGGACACCAAATGTGAGAAATGGATTTGTAAAGAATTCTTTAAATTCAATGGAAAGTTTACATAGTTTCGTATATTTGTATGTAAATACTGAGATAAGGTGTGTTGATTTAGGAAAGTTATGGAATAGAGATGATATTGTTGAGAGAAAAATTGGACTAGAAATAAGTTTTAACAAGTTTTAAAATATGGCTTTGTAGGAAGACTAAATATTTCAGAAAATTAAAATTGTGAAAGATGTATTGTAGTAAAATTATGTGGGGTAAAAATATAAGTGATTAGCATTGTAAGTAATAATAGCATTGTGTGGCAAAATTTAATAGGCTGAAAAACATTTATAAGGAATTGTAACCAGGAAATGGGCTGGCTCCTGATAAAATGGTGTTGAGTTTTACATCTCTTATGTCTCACTCTTCATCGAGACTGATAAAGAAATAAAATCTTTTAAAACACCTCTCAATTACCCTGTCTCTGTAAAAGCTGGGAAAACTGTCACCATGATATTTTCTGAAAAATCCCTTTGCCGGGATTTTTCTCCTGAGAAGCTGAGAAGCCTCAGAGGAAAAGAAAAATAATGATTATCTGCTGCTGTGGAATGCAACAGGTGCATCTGTGATTGGTCTCATGTGGTTGTTTCTAATTAATGGCCAATCACAGTCAGCTGGCTCAGACTCTCTGAGAGTCATGAGCTTTTGTTATCATTCCTTTTCTTCCCTTGCAAGCCTTCTGATGAAATCCTTCCTTCTATTCTTTAGTATAGTTTTAATATATCATTTTCTTTTAATATAATATGTATCATAAAATAATAAATCAGCCTTCTGAAACATGGAGTCAAGATTCTCATCTCTTCCCTCGTCCTGGGGCCCCTGGACACCACCAAAGGGAAAAGCAACAAGCAAACAGGTCCCTGTCCCCCCCCTGGACACTGCCTTGGTGCCACAGTGCAGGACAGCAAAGAGCCCCCCTCAATGCCAAATGAGAGGTGCCACTTTCAGTGCCCAGCCAATGTTTGGGGCAGCACAGGGCTGCTGTGATTGTCTTTATGATGGCTACAGAACACCTGTCCCAGCTTTCCCTTCTGGAGATGGCACTCCTTGGCCATGGAGCTCATGCCACAGTGTCCCCAGCCTCAGCTGTGCCTCCTGCCACCCCCAGCCTCTGGCTGGCACTGCAGGGAGGTGTTTCCTTCCTCATAGCTGCCTCCTGCCCAGCAGCCTGAGTGCTTTGCTTGGTTTGAGCACATCCCTTGCTCAGGCCTTTAACCCCTGCAGGCAGGGCACAGTGTCCAACAGCTGCACACTGGCAACATCCAGCTGTCCCCCAGGCAGCCCAGAGTCCCTTTGTCACCCCCAGAGAGGGAGCAGAGCAGGGTCTGAGGGGAGGCTGCCCAGGATGTAGCCAGCAGTGAGAGCAGCATGAAGCTGAATTCTGGAGCTGAGCTGGGTCACAGGTGCCTCAGCACTGGGACAGATCCAGATCTGTGCCCTGTGTGCTGTGGGCTCCACACCTGGGGCAGGGGTGGACAATGAACTGAGCAGGAGGCTCCAGCAGGTGGGAGCAGGGGATTCATTAGACTTTGGTTTTCTGACTGTCCTCACCTGGGTGCCAGTGTGATGCCTTGTTGGGCTGCCTAAAAACAGAGGCCGGACAAAATCTGAATAAATTTTATAGGGAATAAATAGAGAATAGGGAAATAAAATAGGGAATAAATAGGGAACAAATAGAGAATTTTATAGGGAATAAAATACATAGGGAATAAAAAGCAGTTCTATTTATTGAAGGCCCTTCAGGTACATTTTGGGCAGATGAAGCCCCCCAGGGGCTACACCCAAAAATGGACCATGGCTCACAGGTTTTACACTTTTGTAAGTTTGGTCCATTTGCATATTGGGGGTTAATCTTCAATTCCAGCTTTAGGTAATGAAGCCATTTACCCCCAGTTTGCTCCCCCCAACTCATTTTTGTTTCCATCCCTCAGGCCTGAGGCAGTGAGGTCTCCTTGATTGCCAGGCCTGGAGAGGAATTGGTGTGTCTGCCCAAAATGGGAAAGCAGCAGCTCACACTGTGCGTGGAGTTTAGAGTTCTACACTAAAGAACTGCAGGATTACCAATAGATGGAAAATAAAAGCTAAAATCCCAAGGCATCAATTGCTACCAGGGGTACATTCCCAGCCTGGAAAGGCTAAGGGCTGTCAGCTTGCTTTTGTTGCTGCAAGTTTGATCCCACTGTCTGGACAGGGTGCTGGAAAGTTCTTGCAGCATATAGGAAGTCATGCTGATGACTGTATTTATTACAGCATTGGTTTCTTTATGTCTCCTCCATTGTCAGATGGAATGCTTTTATTCAGAGGAATTCTTGACACTGTGCTCCATATTATTTCCCAGTGCTGTTGTCTTGTTCCAGAAGGAAGCTGTGGGAAGTGCTGATTTTGGTAATTGCACTCAGATCTTTGAGGTAGAGATTATTTCCTAGAGGAAGATGGGACATCAGCCTGGAGTGAGCACTCAGGCTGGAACAAACCAGCAGGGCTGACAGCCCTGGGGCCCTGCTCCTGTATTGTTTTAGGTGCCTGCTCTGGCCTCCCCCCTCCCTTTTAATGCTGCACTGCTGGGGTTTGCATATGAACACCAGGAAATTCCACCCAAGGACAGAGGAAGCAGCAGGGCCAAGCTGTCTCACACACAACTCAAAGTAGGAAAGGCTGTGTGCTCCTATTCTGCCAGTTGTTCTGATAAAAGTAGTTCCTCCAAGCTAAAACCCCCATCATCTATGTCTCTTGAAGTCTGCTGATTTGTTTGTGCCCTTTCTCTTATGTTTCTTGAGACTTTTTGTATGATTCAGTTAGAAATTCATCAGTGAGGAAAATAACACGTTTTAAGAATTACTTTCAAACTGTATTCCTTGGTTGCTGGATGGGTTCCTAAAATACTTTCTCTTTTTGGGTTTCCAAGTGTTTTAACACAGAGATTCAAGCCTCTTTCATGTGAGAAATGGTTTTCTGCTGTGAAAACCTGCAGGATATTTGCTCTGAGTGGAGGTGAAGGAAGTGCCCTGTGTGGTCAGTGCTCCTTGGGAAGCTACTGCTCTGTAGTAGGATGAACTTTTGGCTCTGTGTGGCATCAAGTAGCAGTCAATGGCTCTGTGGCTTTGTATTTAAAAGGAAGGTAAATTAATGTTGCAAATTATTGTTCAGAAATCTGGCCTTCACATCAAGGAGCTCAGGTAAAAAGGGGATTTTATTATTATTTTCTGTTGGTAGATGTTGGCAAAGTGTCAAAACTGCCTCTCCAGAACTTCTTTGGATGCCAAATAACTGCAATGCCAGGCTAGGGCATGGAAAATTGTCTTTCGAGACAGTCATTTGAAGCATTATTAAGGTAGCACTGACCACACCTGAACCTCAGCCCACTGACCCACTGTAAACCTGAGCAAATGAGGAGTCTCTGCAGAATTACAGGAAGAGTAATAAAGCTCAGATAGGGAGGGAGCACTTGGTGAGCTAGACTGTGCTTTCAGTGTGGTTGCACCATTCAGCTGAACTTTGAAATGCTCAGAGAAATATTTGCCCTCGAGTACAATACAGCAGATCTGACACAGGAAAGGGTGTCTGGAACAGGGCCTGTGACTGATGGGAAATCTCTCAAGATGAGGGAGCAGGAGAGCTGCAAATCATGGGATTGTTCCACATAAAATAAGATTTTCTTTTTTAAATGAAAGTCAGGAAAACTCAGCTGAGACTTTGAAGCTGGGAAATGGCTTAGTGGTAGGTATTGGATTGCTAATGAGCTGTGAACTTCACTGAACACAATGTATTGACTAAAGTGGTATTTTCCTAATCTTGTTCTTAACACTTATTTACCCTTCCTTAAACTTCAGAGAAAGTATTGCTGTAGATACCTGTTCACTGGGTGTCAGAGTAACTACACCTTCCTACTGGCCAATTCCCTTAGTACCCAAACTAAGCAAAAACACATTCCATGGTGCAGGCAGGTGTGTAAAGCAAGCTGGTGCCTGGGCAGAGCCTCAAGTCTGGAGGCTGATTTATTTATTAAATATAAATCAGTATTTGTTAAATATAAATCAGTATTTATTAAATACTGATTTGTTTGGATGTAGCATTGGGGTTGCATCCAAATAAATCAGTGTCCTGTGCACACCTCCCAGAGCATTGCAGCACAGAACTGAAATGGAATTTATTGCTGCTGCCTGTGGAATGGGCAGAGCTGGTCTGTCCCAAAGCTTGCAGGTGCAGATGTGGTGACTGTGCTCACCAGCCCCTCTGAAGGTGCTGCAGCACGAGGTGGGAATTGCATTGTATTCAAGCTTTAATTGCTAGGGCCTCAGAAGTACAAATAAAGAAATGTTTTCCCCTGGCTGACCAGGCTGCTCTGCTGGATTGCTCTTAACCAGCAACGGCCCATGTGCTGCAGTCCTTAGCTCAGTGCTGCTCTGTGAAATCAGGTGTCTTTCATGGGCCTTTTTTATTCCATTTGTGCTGGAAATATCAGAGTAACAGTCTCCTTGTGTTAACACAGTCATTTTCTTTTAATCTTTTCTAAAATGCAGAAAAACCAAAGGAGAAAAGACAGATGTTAACTAAAGATCATTTCCAAGATACTAGCTTAGCTCTTAGGGCTACAGTTCTTTTGGACAAATTGACTCCTCTTTGCAGTTCTTTTGGGTTTTTGAAGTTTTCTTTAAAAAAAAATTCTTCCATGTTTTTTTCCTCTTTCTTTCCCCTAAAAGATGCTTCTTCCCTGGTTGTAAAGCCTTTCCTAAGTTCTTACCTCACAGCTCAAAGGAGGAAGCAGGGGCAGGGGGGGAATCAATGTCTGAATGTGCTCAGGCCCAACACTCACACCTGGACAAGGTGTTGTGCAGTATTACTTGTTTTATTTTACAGTTGCCTTTTCTTTTTCCTTTCACTTGGAAAGTATTCATAGCAAAAACCTTTATTGCAAAATCACATGTTCTGGAAACATGATTAATAAAGAGCTTTCAGGAATTGAATTATCATGGAAGAAATTGCTTGTATTGATTTACTCTATATACATATATATGAAAAAACTTCTTTTGTGACATGACTTCTCTTCTCCCCACAATTCCTGGCAGCAAGAAAGCAAATTTCTACCAGATGGTATGGAGGCAGTTCAGACTCTGCTGTGGAGTAGATGGCACAGGTGTGGGGCTGTAAGACCACCAAAGGACTCACTGATAAAAGCCAGGAGATTGCAAATTATGGCCAGGAACCAGGAACTGACTCTTGCTTGGGCTGCTACTGACACTGGAATTACTAAAAGCAGTTTTGGAGTATATTCTATTGTTGACAGCTGTGCAACAGCAGTACAGCCTCTAAAGCAGGTAAATAATGGACATGGAGAGCTTTCCTGAAAACCTTTAAAAGTACAACCATGATCATGAAGAAAGTTTCCTTTTATTAACGTGCCTTCCCTGGGAGTGACTGTGGGGCTGTGAATAGCACAGTGTGAACTGTGAATAGCACAGTGTGAACTGCAGCCTGCCAAACCCAGGCTGGACCCACTCAAACTTCCCCTCCTCTGAGGGAACGTGAGGCTGGCCTTGGTCTCACAGTGAGAGCTGCTGCAAGCTGAGAATGTTTGCTGTGCAGTTTTGCAGAACTGATCCTGTGAATGATCTTCTACTTCACTTATTTCATAGGGGAGCGGTGTCAGAACGTGGGCTAAATATACAGGGCTGTTTTATGGACATGCTTGAATTTTCACTTATTGTTTGTCTGCATGCAGTCCTGCATGGTGATTTAAACTTCATGTGGCAAATGTAATGGAGGATGTAAATCTTCATCTTGCTTATCAACCAAACCATAAAAATAAGATAATCTGGTTCATCCTATAGCTCGTGCTAAAATGAGTCATATGCATGTGTATACACTTTACAGGGGTCATTACTGAAATTCCTGCTGGTAATAGGTTCAAGAAAATCCCTTCCAAGGGAAATAAGCCAAATAGCTTTGCTCTATCATCACTCCAACAGAGGCAGCCACTGGGTCCCAGCAGGGATGTCAGCATCCACCAATCTGTGTTTTGAGTGAGGCACCAGGAAGCACAGCTTTCTGGGCCAGTATTTCAGGAAAACATATGGCAGTGTCTGCTGCTCATGAAAGGCAATGGTTTAGTCAAGCACTCAGTCAGGGCTTTCCCACTGCACAGACTGAGAGGGATCCAGTCTCCCCACACTGGATTCTGGTGCAAAGCTGTGTTGCATTTCTTACAGTAGCCCTGGTAGAAACTTGTATGCAGCTAACCAGTGCAGGATCTGCACTCCTGAGCATCAGCATGGAAGTCTTCAGGCTAACAACAGCCAAGTCCACCAGCCAGCCTCAGGAATGGATAAGTGAGTTTCTTGCACAAGGAAACAACTAAACACTGCCTTCTATTGTAAGCTGTATTTTAATCTTGGTGTTGTAACACACATCACATTGGATGGAGTTAGCAGAGGGTGAGCACTGCTGCTCCTGATATCCTGTTAGGATGAGGAATGGGCTAGCACTGGGGGGAAAGAGCACTTCCCACTGCTCTGTCTTTACTGTTTGAACTGGCATTGAAGTTGTTTTTGGTCTGCCTGCCTCAGCTTTGGACACTGCTGCCTCATTGCTGTTGCCCTGAACACACTGAGCTTGTTTATAATGGACTGTTGAATTAGTAGTTGCAAATGGACCTCTAGACTTGTAGACTGAATTTAAAAGTATATTGGTTATACTAGTTATGTTAGTTATATTAGTTATCCTGTGATACTAGTCATGTTCCTCTGCTTGACAGGATAAACAATTTGGTCTTTTGAGAATCTCTTGATTGTAGTTTTTTTTTTTTTTTTTTTTTTTTGAAACTGGCATTAATGACATGGCTTCTAGGGACAGAGCATCCTGACTTCTTTGAGATCCTCAGCAGTTTGGGCATCAGGTGAGGGCAGGACAGCAGCACCTCTACCATTAATCACCTACCACAGTGCTATCTGCTCTAGTAATTTTTCTGTCATTTGAGACCCAGAAGTAAAGCAGATTTCCCCTTCAGTGTAGCATGACTTTGTTATGCAAGGTAATTATTTTCTTCCTTTCATTTCAAATGCAGTTTGTGTTTTTCCAGTCTATAACTAAAGGATCAGCACAGTGTCAGCTGTAGGTGGGATTTTAAGCAAGAATTGCCAAAGCATATAAAGTATGGATATCCACAGGCAGATGTTGCACGGGGTTCTCATCATTAAAGTACTGTATTAGTAGCTCCCATTATGTTGCTCCCCTGTGGTGCAGCATTCTGGATCAGAAGAGACCTGCTATTTCACATGTACTCCAGCTGCTCCCTTCACCCACCGCAGTCAAACCTCATATTTTCTTCTTTTTAATGAGTTTCGTGTGTGGAAAGTCAAAGAAAAAGAATCAAAAACCTATCAGAGGGAGATGGTTAGATTGTTTCCTGCATGAAGAAGCTGAGTGAGATTACCAAGGGCCCAAGAAAGTTTTTCCCAGCCATCTGAAATGCAGAGCTGTGAGGCTGACTCATTTCCTTGACCACTGTCCACACAGACCAACACCAGGCTGGTTGCCTTTGTCCCTGGTGCTTTTGTTTCTGAGAGCACTGATGATTTCTGTTTTCTAGTCTCCTTTTGTTCTTGCTCTTCTGTGTTCTGGGCTCATTATTATTCTGTTTTGATTTTGGTTTTACAGGCCATCGGGGATATTTCCCGTCTCCTTATTTCTCATCTTAAACTATGTGTGGTTCAGAGCTCTGGCTGATGGCCCCAGGATGCCTGGTTGTGGCTTTGATGCATGTCATAGTCCAGGAGACCGAAACCCCAACACAAATCACTGTACAACCTGACACAACTCTTATGTTTGTGAGGAAAAGCTGTGCCCAGTGAATTCAAAGCTACAATGAGAACAGTGTCTCTTCCTCAGGAGCCCCCCAGGACAGCACAAATTGCCTGCGTGTGCCTGGCCTGCCTTTGCAGCTCCAGAGGCTCCTCCTGTGTCAGTGGCATGCCTGCAGCTTTTGTACCTCATCTCCTGCCAGCATCATGCCTCCTGCACCCAGCACAGCCCTCCCAGAACAGGGGTAGGTCACTCCTGCAGGATGCCCTGCTGCTGGGGTGATCTGTGGGTGTCACACTGATATTCAGAATTTTCCTGGTGGTTTTTGGATCCTCTCAGCCCCTGCTGTAGCTGAGTGTACTAGTCTGAAAACAAACCAGTGGGAGATTCCAAGTCAGCACAGTTTAACAGGAAAATTAAAATAAAGGCAGAAAACAATGGCTTAAACTGACAGAGTCAGGATACAGCCTGGCACCCTGTTGGTCAGGGTGGTGGTAGCAGTCCCATTCAATGGTGGCTGCAGCCCTGCTGGAGGGATAGATGTGGTTCTCTTGATCCTGCAGAAGGGTCTGGTGTTCCTCTGAAGGTCCAGTTGTGGTTATGTAGCTCTTGTTCCCTGGCAATGCAGTAGGTGAAGGCTGGCTGTGGTGTTCCAAGCCTCAGATTATATCCAGGTAGGAATGCCTGGTTCCTTGGGCAGAGCATCTCACAGTGGGATGATGGAATTTTATCAGTCATGCAGTCAGATTTTACAGCCCATTAGCAGAAGATATTCCCCCAGAGGGAGGTATCAGGAATGAGTCATGGAAGACATAAAGAACATTGCTCCCCCTGGCTGTAACAGCTTAGGGAGATGCTGACAGAATACATACTTCTGGTTACATCTTCCATTGTAACCTAAGACACAGAGGCAGGGACTTGCAGAGCAGGACTCCTACTCTGTTTTGAAAGCCTGCCATCATCTCCAAAGAACTGACATAACCATGGCCACAGACCTGACCACCGAGCTGGTCCTGGTGCTTCAGTGCCTTGTGACTTGGAGTAGTTGCACAGCAATTTGCAGAAAACTTGCTGACAATAACACAAACACTGGCTGGCCTCTGCAGAAGAATATCCCAACTCTTGGCGTGCAACCAACACGGCACAAGCTTCTGTTTCCTCTTTCTTTGAACCATCTTTCTGCTTCAAATAATCTTCAGAAAAAAAAAGGGATTTAAAACCTCAGTATCAAAGTCATATACCCAGTGGTCATAAAGAACTGCAGAACAAACAAGATTTGTCTTGTAGCAGAGCTGAGGGGAGGGAGTTGCTTGTCATACTGCTGTGATGGAGCAGGGCCTGGGAAAGTGGCCCTGAGCTGGTATGGGTTAATCAGAGTGGCATTTAAGGTCCCTACCCCTGCAGCTATACTTAAAGAGCTTTTACAACATTAGTTGCTTCTGTACTGCTTCAATCCCTTCTGCAAGAGGCTAATCCAGCCCCTGCAGTATCTTTTGGAAAGAGGGATGGGTTGAAGCTCTGGTGGTTTGCGAGTGGACCACCAGTACTTAAAATCTGAGAACTCTGTATAGTCTGGAGGCCTTTATAGCTCTGCTGAGCTACCTCTAAAATATTGCCAGAATGCATTTCTTGTCTCTGGAAGCCATTTGTTTTCATTCAGTGCACAAAGTAAAACAGGCCCAGGGTTACAAACAGCTCAGTCTGTGCTGGGGCTGTAATTCTGCTGCACTGGTAAAGGCCACCCTCACTGACAAGTGCCACTGTCATTGACATAGCACAGTAGCTCAGGTAGCTTCTCCAGGGTGGTGGCACAGAACAGGTGCTTGTGTTGCAGATTTTAGGAGCTCCTTAAACACAGACACAGCTTTCTTACTGCGAGGATGATTAAATCCTGAAGTAGGACTGCCTAGAGAGGTTGTAGGGCCTCCAGCTTCAAATACTCAAAATCTGACTGGCCACAGTCCTGAGGAACCTGCTTTAATTGACCCTGCTTTGAGCAGGGCATTGGACCAGATGATCTCCAGAGATGCCTTCCAACCCCAGCCCTTCATGATTCCCTTCAGATTCCCTTCAGAACCCCTTCAGATTCCTTGAAAAGGAGTTCAGCGCAGGGCACAGTAGTTTGAGCACTGTCTTTAGCACAACAACAGAACTCCACTCTGCTCCTATTCCAAGAGGCCTATCAGCAATCTAACTTTAAAATCTGCATTTCCTGGCTTATGAGATCACCCGTGGAGGTAGATTCTCATTTCCTGAAATGATAAGAGCCCAACAGATAAGCAAAGGGCAAGAGCTCGCTCAATCTGTTAGTTATATAAGCCCATAAATATAACAGTCACTTTTCTTAGCATCAGGTACTTACTCTGTAATTGGTACCACTTAATGTAAAGCGTTGTTCTCGATTTAAAGGCTGATGTAATTGCAGTTTTGCAGACCTTGGTAGCATACCAATGCAGTCACTTCTATGCAAAGTAAAGCACTTGGTGTGCTGCTCATGATATGTCAGTGTAAGACTCAGATGCCACAGAAATAGGACCAGATTTTGGATATAGACAGCTAGTTGAATATAGTATTTATATTATTATTATTATTGTTGTTGTTGTTATTTTCTACATGAATTACAGGTTTTCTTTCAGACACAGCAATTGCTGCAGTATTAACCCACTACCTAAATTTTCATATAGGATAAGTAGAAAATTCCACTATAATGAGAACCTCTGCAAAGAGTGGGATGCAGAAATGTTTCAAACTAATTAATACATTTTGTAAAACCATGACTGCAAGGTGCATGTGTCAGGGGCTTGAGCCAGCACTTGAGCTCCAGTTGTAGAGCTTGTGGACAGTGTCTGCTTTCCCTGAACCTGCTCACCTGTGCCATACCTAACTCAGACATGAGCTCCACCAAGCCTTCAGGCTGCTCCTGCCTCTGTTTTATTCAGGGTGGGAAATGAGCTATTTTATACAAATAGCAATCTCATTAATACTGACTCTGCAAGATTAAAATTGCTCCCTCTTTTGAGGTGCTGGCTGTAGTCCTGGCAGCTTGCAGTGCTCTGCTGTTTCACATAGGTGCATTCAAGTCTCATCTTTGTCTACTTTGTACTGAAGAGTGGTGTTTCCAGTTCTGGGGTGTGAGGAGAGGAAAGAAATTGCTGTATTTGTGGTAAATTCTCAGCAGAAGAGTGAAGGCTCCTGCTTGGAAATACAGGCAAGGTCCTCATGAGAGCTGTCCTTTGAGAACTATCCACAGAAAAACTAATCTGCTCTGGTCTGAATATTAATGTGGTCAGTTTTAGTAAACAAAGTAGGCTTTCATCTGCAGTGAATCTCAGCTAAGATGCTCTTCCAAGTGCTTATACCAGTGATATTTGGAACCTCACAGTTGCTTCAGTGCTGGGACAGGACACTTCCCTTCCCTGGAATTGCTCCACCATATCTCATTTGCTCAGGTTTACTGGGATGATGCCTTGGAGGGGCTGCCTAGAGCAGAGGCTGGACAAGATCCAGAGAATAAAGTGGGGATTTATTTAAGGCCTTCAAACAGCCACACCTTGGGCTGTCAGAAGCCTCAGAGGCTACACCCAAGCTGGACAATGGGCACCAGTTTTTCAGACAATTGTAAGTTTGGTCCATTGGCAGGCATATCTGGGCTTAATTCTCCAATTACAGCTTCAGCTAATGAAGTCATTTACCCCCAGTTTGGTCCCTCCCAATTCACTTTTGTTTGTGCTTTTGATGCCTGAGGCTGTAGGATGTCCTTGAGCTTCGGGCCTAGAGGGATTGTTTTGTCTGACCAAAATGTGAAGACGGTTAACACTTTTAGACAGTTTTAGACTTACACACTTGAAAAATATAAAAGCTAAAATCCTAAGGCATCAGGAATATGATCATAACCAAGATCTCTCCTTCCTGTCCACAGTGTCTGTAACAATCCACCACAGCTCTGAACTTCTTCCTTTCCCCCTGTGCCATTAAAATATGATGCAGTGTGCTGCAACATCTGTGGGGGATTCTGTGCATGCAGGAGGATATTGATGCCTCTGCAAAACACAAGATTGGGTCACTTCTGAAGCATTTGGTAATAATTCTGACGAAGGGAGAAGCAGACTGGTTTGTTAGTGGCACAGACATTTCCTTAACTTAAAATGCCTCTTTGAGAGCCTTCATTAGCTGTAAAACCAGGGAGGGGGCTGGTATGTGGGTTCATTAGTGCTCTGCTTATTTATACTGGTGCAGATTTTGGCCTCTTTTGCACCACCTATTGACAAACCCAGCATTTTGAAGGGTTCCCCCCACTTCCCCCACAAATTACTAAAGTATTCTTGGGAGCTTTGTGCTTTTAGAAAACTGTTGTCCTGTCCAACAGCACAAGAATTTCAGGATGCACAGTACATGCCACTCCAGTCAATACAGTTATTTCCATGCCTACAATTTAGCACACTGACAGAGCTGAAATAATGGAAGTATTTCTGGATTTTGTTTTTGTGGTGAGGACAAAGAAAGCACCAAAGTACGATTTTTCTGCTAAACTCAAATATGCCCATCCCAGAAAGTAGCTGTGCTTTGCATGCATGGGTTGAATCTGAGGTTTTCTATTGCAATTACATAAGGAAAACACATCTTAGCCTGACTGAGCATAGGTGCATAGCTTTATCAGCAATTAGTTCCTCTGGTAGGTTATCTGAACAGCCGTCAGAGGTATTGATCAGGACAAAACCTGGTTTGGAATAGCGACATCTGAAACAATTGGTTTTAAAACAGTCAGAAATATAGCTATTGATTGACTCAAGAGGATTCTTCTGGTCTGTACATGTACAATTTTGCTTTAACTCAGCAGGATGTTAAGGTGTGAACTTTGGGAATAATCTTTCAAGAAAGTTTTGGGGGGAAAAAGTGATGCTGGGTTGATTGAACATATTTCAGAAAAGTTATGGAGGAGTATAGGAAGCCAGGGCTCTTTTCCTGATTATTTCTCAGCCATCCAAATCTGAGATCGATTGCCTAGATTTAATGAGGAAGATGTAAAAAGGGCCAGAACCAGTCTGGAAAGACCATACACACATCATGCTCCTGGGAACAGGAACTTTACTGGGACTGGGAAATGCTAAGTCACATTTAGGCACAAAGAAATTGTAAGTGGATTGTGATGCTGAGCAGCTGATTGAGAAATCAGGACTAGGATTTGTTCTAGATCCAGACCAACAGTCCTATGCTGGTGGGAGGGATTTTTTTCCCAGATGTGTTTTCTTCAGGCCCCACATTATCAGCCTGCACGTGCAGGTTCAGCACAAGCCACATGCCATCACATGGCACTATAGCGACCTTGCATATCAGGAGAAATTTCTGGTAGTGAAATGGCGACCTCGCTGTTTTTCAGGCTAGTTAAAGAACAACTGTGTCTCCCTTTTCCCCTTCCTTGTCAGCCAGCCATTGCAAAAGCACATAAAGTACTGTAAAGACTCAAGTTCCAGACAATCAATTAATGTACTCAGAGTCACGCACGGTCTGATGTGAACGACACAGTTGCATCTCCATCTGCTGTGCTCGGCAGCACTTTGAAGGATGCCAACATAAGTGAAATGCTGATGTTGCTTATGCTGTTGTGAATTGAAGGGAGGCACTTTCTAAATTGATCTTTCCCATCTAGATAGACAAAGTGAGCTTGAAACATGGATTGAAATTTAGCGTTTCCTTTTAAAAATATCCGTCTAAGGACAATTATGTTTCTTTACTTTCCTTCCCCACTTTGGAATAATGCTCAGTCTTGCTGGCCATGTCTGCCTGCATCAGGGGGAGATTGTGCACCACGGACCATACTGGGGCTTGGGCCTCTGAGTTTCCTGTATGTGCTGCAGAGCGATGGAACTGAGTCTGCTTTAGATCAGGAAGGGTTAAAATCTCTTCCAGCTCTCATGTCATATATTCTGTGTGTAAAGAAACATGGCACTGTGTCACAGACATGTTTCATGAAAAATCCTTTCCTTAGGAGTTTTCCTCCTGAGAAGCTGAGAGGCCTCAGGAACAAAATGTAAACAATGGTTATCTGCTGCTGTGGAATGCAACAGGTGCATCTGGGATCGGCCTCATGTGGTTGTTTCCAATTAAAGTCCAATCACAGTCCAGCTGTCTCAGACTGTGTGGTCAGTCACAAGATTTTATTATCATTCCATTCCACTTCTTGCTTGCTAGCCCTCTGATGAAATCCTTTCTTCTATTCTTCGAGTATAGTTTTAATATATCATTTACTTTTAATATAATATATATCATAAAATAATAAATAAGCCTTCTGAAACATGGAGTCAACATTCTCATCTCTTCCCTCATCCTGGGACCTCTGTGAACACCACCACAGCTCTGATATTGAATTGCCAGCCCTTGCCCTCTGTATTCTAGGCTGTTTCTAATTTAAACATTGTTAATTGCTGTTCTTTATGATCATATCAAAGGCCTCTGAAAATGTCAGCCCAGGCTGATATTGCTGTGTCCTCAGTTCATGCATAGAGTGGAACAGCTTTACAGCTTTTCATGAACTTGTCTGTTCCTTTTGCATCGCTGTCTCTCTTTTGAGGAAGTGAGAAGTGAGATGTGACAACGTAAAGTGGCTCTTCCC
>VZSJ01004402.1:36161-53039 GCA_013398405.1 Pheucticus melanocephalus
TTGCTGACACAGGCCAGGTGCCTTTGGCCTTCTTGGCCACCTGGGCACACCTGGGCTCATGTTCAGCCACTATTGACCAGCACCCCAGGGCCTTTTCCTCTGGGCCACTCTCCAGCCCCTCTGTCCCCAGCCTGTAGTGCTGCAGGGGGTAAGAGCAGAACTTGGCACTTCACCTTACTGAACCTCATACAGCTGGCCTTGGTCCACGGATCTAACCTGTCCAGATTCCTCTGCAGAGCCTTCCTGCCCTCCAGCAGATCAACAGTCCCAACCAGCTTGGTGTTAGCCATGAGCTCAGGAAGGCTGGGCTCAGTTAGGTACAGGACTTTCTGCTGGCCTCCAAGCCTGGGAGATGGCTGTGGCCTCCCCAGCTGGGAGCATCCAGGGGCACAGCTGATGGATGGCAGGAGATGCTGCTTGGGGTAAGCTCACCTCAGCCCCCATGCACCTGGCCTCAGAAAGCTCAGGGGGCTTATCAGGGGTCACTCTTTTTGACTTTATCTGTCATACTTTGCAAAATGCATGGCTAATCTTGGTACATAAAGCACATGGAGGATTGGGTAGAATCAGTATTGCATCCACCATAGTCAGTCAGGTTAAGCCCAGCGTTGCTGGTCTGAAACTTTCCCAACCTGCACCTTAAAAATCATCACATGGCTCTTAAACTTGAAATTATTAATGCAGATACACTGGAGTTTCTATGTGCCCTGTGAGTCCTGGAGCCTTTTAGATGCACCAAAAACTCTGAAAGCAGTGAGATGCTCTGTGGCACCTGGGAGGCTCCAAACCAGCTGGGTCTGTGCCAGCCAGCTGGGACCAGCTCTGGTTTGTGGTTAGGGACTGCTCACAGCATAAAGGGTTGGGGGACACTCTCAGCTCTACTGAAATTCAGGGAACACTGAGCTCACTGCAGTGCAGTGCAGCAGAACTGCAACAGGAGAGAGGGACAAATACAGGTACTTTTAGGAATACAACCCAAGTTAATTATGGAAGTTGCCTTTTGCAACCACAAAGAGGAGAGGGAATGCAGGAGCAAAGCCCATTCTCTAAGCCGTTGGAAGCTCAGGACAGTGTGGAGCTGCTAAGCCTTGCACAGTTAATTCCCTAACTTGTTCTGGTGCAGAGAATTTCAGTACAAGTGGGCTTGGGTGGGTAGGAGTAAGTATACATGATGTGCTAGTGAATGCATCATATGGAACTGCTGACTGACACAACAAGCACAGTCAACATAGCGTGCTGTGGAGAAAAGCACTGCATACTCTGACTTTAGCTGATGGGTTGAAATAACAGTTTTGTTTTCATTCCTTCCCCAGTTTGGAGGCTAAAAACCCACCACCCCACAGCAGTAAAAACAAAATGTGCACAAAGCAGGGATACTGTTTTACAAAATGTATTGTGCTCCTTCGGACTAGAAGTTTAATTCCCTGCAAACATGCAAGCTTGTCTGCCTTTAGGAGGCAGAGCTAGCTGTGGTCATTTAGTGTCTTTGTCAAAGCAAACTTATTGATTGTACCCAACTGCTGTGAAGCAATTCATAAGCAGGAAATACCAATACAGCAACCAGTAGCATTTTGCCCAGAGCAACATCTGTGCTCCAAGCAGCTTAGTCTAACACTAAACAGTACAAATCTGTTGATAACACAATGTCAAATGGTAAATCTGGATCAGTGTTGCATATATCCAAGATTAAACATTTCTGAGTCAAAGCCTTCAACTCCATTAGAAAGAAATAGGTCTTAATTCTAATCTTGGTATAGTGGCGTTAGTGTGGAGTTACTTTGCTGATTTCCCAGACCTTACATCATGCTTATTAAATGGTAACTGAGATGCCCAAGGTGCATCAGCCTGAGCTGTCTGCACTCCAACTAAATGAGAAGTGTTGAATAAGGCTAGTAAACATGACAAGACAAAATAATTACACTAAATATGACTTTTATTGCTATGGTTATTTTGCTATAAATTAATAATGAGAATGAGGACATACAGTAAAAGCTGCAGTAAAGACAGGGAGGGCACAAGAACATAAAGGTTCTGGAGGGGAAACCTGTTGCATGCTACCCTCCATGACTTACACAGTCTTATGCTGAGGAGGAAAAGCACAAACACATCTGAGAACATGGGTGTGAATTTTCTCCTCCACTCCATTTGCACATCTGGTTCCATCACCTACTGAATCTTCACTGAAGAACAAAGTAAGCCAGGGTTGGATGACATGCAGGGGAGCTCCATCTGGACACTGCTCAGAACGTGCTGCAGACTGGGGGAGGTGTGTCTTTGTTGGCAGTCAGTGCAGTTGTTCTGTACAGAAACTCTGCCCACACCTCCTGCCTAGTCCATAAACCTTTACCACTCACTGGAAGAGACTGGCTCTCCCTCAAATTCTTGCAAAAGGAGCTAACAGCTATGTTTTCACATGGAACTAAGAATAACCCTGGTTGACCTCTTTAATGTGGTCAGACTTTTCAGAGTGCTGAGCATTCCCACCCCGCTCTCAGGAAGCCTGGCTCTGTCCAGCTGTCCATAACTGTGGGCCCAAAAGTCACAAGTCCCAGATGAACATCTGGACTCATGGCCTCCTCAATTCTGAACAGACTGGCACTGCTGTACAACAGATTTATCCCTCCCTGACAGCGTACACTGCACAAAACCAGCGCCACTGTGGTGCCTGTGAACCTCCCGTAGCTTTAGGGGGCTTAAGTGTTGTTAAGTGTTGGGCCCAAAGCAGGAATGTGTGCTTGAGTACTATGCAAATATAACTGGAATTATAGTCATGAATAGCACCATTCGGAAACAATCATTTCAATCTGCTTGGAAAATTATCTTGCCACCCCTGCTGCCTCTTCCCATCACTGTGGTATCAGTGGTCTGCAGAACCTGGCATGGCTGTCCCTCCAAGCCCCAGATCCCATCTCCAGCTCACAGCAGCACCCACACCAACTGCAGATACATGAAGTGCAGAGAAAGGCTATTGAGTCACAACTGTGCATCAAGCCAGACATTCCTGTGCATCTGACCAAAGCTCTGCTCTGTTCCTGAGCAACAGGAGAGACAGGCATGTCTTCAGGAAGCAAGCCTGAGCTTCAACAACCAGGGACTTCAGGTGGCAATCCCCCTGCTGCTGCTTTGTGCACCAGGATGTTGCCACTTCTGTCTCTGCAGTGAGATCAGAAAGGCTACAAGCACGTGCAGGGAGATAACTGTGCTCGTGATTTCATGCTGTAGCACAAGTTCGTACACTTGCTTTCCTGGTTCTAAATGCCTGGGCTTCTGAGACAGAAAATACTTTATGATTTTTATACAAAAGCAGCCTATTGTTTCCAAGCTGAAACTACAGTCTTTGGCTTCAATTTCAAGTGTGTTTTTCCATTGAGAAGTGTAAGGTTATCTTCTTAATGGAGAATTACTTCACTTTGAACTTTTGAAAAGATAATTTCTTTTGAATTTCAACCCAGGAATGTTTTGCAATCAACAACCTTTATTTTATATACTTCACTTGAAGAAACTAGGGACCTAGACAGAGTTATCTCCTGAAAACACAAAGTACATGTTCCCCTGCTGTGACTAACAGTTCTTATGAAAAAAAAAAGCCCAAACCAAAACAAAAAACCCAGCTGATTCACTTTTTGTTATCCTTTCCCAATCATTAGGAAATTCAGAAAATCATATGATGCCCAGTGGTTTTATTCTCCCCTACCCCTCACAAGTTAAGAATCACAGAGGAAGAGGAGGGGATGGAGGCATTCTGCAGAACTCACTATTGCAAAGCACAAACCAGACAGCAGCATAGACCTGTAATCAAACTCACCTCTTAAAGGGCTTTTTGAAAGGGCAGACATGTTTGTCCACTTACATTCCATCCCTTTCTGACCTCAAGGTCTCTAGGAGAGCTTCAGTAGTGTACTGCAATTTCTTTTGGTTTGGATTAGCAATAGGAAACTCTCCCTTTAGTCCTCTTTTGCACTTCCAGAATGTTCTTTCAGTACATCTGACTGGCTGAACACGTGCAGCTTGTGTTAAGCTGTGAGAGGACATGCTTGCACACTGGTGTACAGCTCAGAGGCGGCCTCCTGAGGGCAGTTTACCTTCCCTGGATTAGGCCACTCAGTAAAGGAGCCACAATGACATCTGTCTGTTTACTTCAGTGATTCCACTTGCTTGAGTTAGTCCTAAGGCTCATGAAAGCCTAGTGCTTCCCCTGGCTGCTACCCAAACTCTTGTCCAGGACCTCTATTGCTTAAATAAGTAGGAAAGAGCCAAGAGAATTCTAGGATGAAATGGAGAAGATTGGGACTTCAGCTAAATTTATATAGGTGCAAGTTCTCATCTATTTTCATCTTTCCTGACATGAAACCCTGTGAACCATAAGGAAATTAACCTTCTTCTAAATAGAAGCATAAGTATGACTTACCATTAAAACAGTATGCAAATACAGGAAGCTAAGAGTGGAAGTATAAAAATAAGTCCTCTTACTATTAAGAACTCAGCTTAGGCACCCTGCCTCATTTACCTGAACAAGAAAGCCCATGCATTTCTTCAGAGCTTGCTTTCTCTGCCAAGCACAGCTCAGCATGGATTAGAACAGGCCATGTAACACACAAAACAGCTGCACTCCAGGGGACAGCACACTAGAGAAACCACACATACAAGCAGAGTCAGACAGGTTTCTTGGAGTGTTTCCCTCATCAAGTCATGGAAAGAGGAGGAGACCTGCTGAATATGAGGGGGAAATGTACATACAACAAACCCAGGCTCAGCTGTGCTCAAAATTAGTTGCAAATAAGGAACCTGGTTCAGCAAACCTTGGTGGCTGAGGCAGGCATCTAATCCTAGCCCTGGCAAGGCAGCTGATATCAAAGTGCCTGTGTGCAAGGTCTACTTGAGCTGCTTGTCTCTCCCCTCCTGTTCCTGCTGCAGAGGGGCTGGCAGGCCCAACAGAGCAAGGGCTGCTCAAGTTCCTTCTCCTCCTGCAGCCCCTGCTGAGCCATGGCAGTGAGGAGCAGAGACAATGGCTGGCTCCTAACAATGCAGCTGCTGCAGTGTCTGAGGCTGCTGCTCTGCAGACACCTGCAAAGCTAAAGATCCAGTACTTCCATCTGACCACACAAGAGTCATCCAGGATAAAGAGGGAGCTAGAACAACAAACACTGCTCTTCCTTGCCACTGGTCATTCACATTTCTGGGAGAGTAAAAGAATTGAGGAGTGCTGCTGCTTCCTAGTGGTTTGCTCATACATTCTCAGAGACAACTTCACCTGGATGGTGTGAGAGGCAGGTACAGGGCTGCACCTAAGGAAACACACTACCATCTGCAGGCAAGTCTGAAAATGAAAAAAAACCCTCAAGCATGGCAGACTGTCTAATGCCAAGGAATCTCTGCTGAGCTCTATGTTTTTCCAGGGAATGTTTAAAAGCCAGTAGTATATGTACACTAATGCAGGACTCCTATTAACCTCTTATTTGAATTAGATCTTAGACCCCTCCCCCCCCAAAAAACAATCTTTTTTCCTATGGTGTTTACAATAACAGTCTGTTCATAAAGCAGGTGACTGCTACCACATCACATTGATCCTTATAATTCTGAACATCAGACCAAAATTCAGGAGCAGCACATGCCATTTCCAACCACTTAACTAAATGGTGCTTTTAAACTCTCATTAAGACAGTTAAGAATCAGTTATTAAGATGTCACTACTGAAAAATAACTATTGCATTTTTCAAAGTTTAACAGTAAACAACATTGCCAATATATTATTGCACACAATAAAGGGGTTTGGAACTACAGAGATAAGGAAAGGGTAATCTAGAAGACCCAAAAGAGTGATCCCAGAGCCATTCCAGTTGCTGCTCCAGCCAGCATGCCCAGTGCAAGGTCCCCATCGCTGTCACGGTAGCGCTCTCGGATGATGACGTGGTTTGCAGGGGGCTGCCCATAAGGTCCTAGGAAATAAGAGGTTGTTGGGAGGAGGGCAGAAGAAACGTGTATCTTAATACCATACACTGCAATTTCAAAACAGGCTGTTCTTTCACCTTCTTCCTTCAAATGAATACTAATATTTTGTCAGCTGCACAGGTAGAATACATTTCTGCTTTGGATTCAGCCTCCACATTAATTAAATTCAAGGGCAATCCTAGCAAAACTTCTAGCCCTGTAACAGCTTAATATCTGTGAGGAAAACTTGTCACAAATGTAAAAGTGAACATTGTTCTGCAAAGAACCTATGAATTACTTGTATTCACTTTATGGATTTAATGTAAGAAATGGGTCTAAAAACAATTCAACCTTGAAGTTAAGGCAAATAGTTTAGTTCTTCCCCCTTATGCCCTCTCCCTGAAAAAATCTTTGGCAGGTCTCAAGCCAGTCATTCGTCTGAAACTGTGCATCAGTTATTTACATTTACTGCCTACTGCAATTCAGCCTTCACATCCTGGATTGATCTGTGGGGTGGTGACAGCTGCTACCCTTCTGTTCAGATGAAGATTGGCCAGTAGTAAGAAATTACCCTTGGACTCAAGAAGCCACTGACTGACCCCTGCTCTGTAACAGACTTGTAACAGCTTCACCTGTCATGCTTTCTGATTCAGCTCCTAGCTGCAAAGCAAACATAACAGTACTGGTTTTCCTTCCAGACATTTCAAGGAGATTAAATATCCTTGCAAATCCCACAATGGTGTTTTGTGTCTTAAGTAATCCAACTAAATACAAGTAGGAAAGGCTTCCACTGACTCTGAACAATGCATGAGTCTCCCCCCTGAGAAGGACTATGTCACTGCAGAGAAGGAGCAGCAGAGCTGCAGGTACAGGGGTTAATGAGGTGCTGTGGTGAATCTGAACCCTAAGGTTTAGTTGCAGTGACCCTGGTGAAGAAAAACATTGAGCCTTGGTTACTATGCCCAACCAGTAACCAGTATCTTAACACACTTGCAAACTGCTCAGGGGAGTTTGATGCTGCATGGTTATCATATGGGTTTGGCCTGCTGGAAGTTTTTAAAAACTGTTCTTGGGTTTTTAAAAAGCTACTGCTTTTCAGAACCAACAGAATACACGTTCCCACGTTCCTCTGTGTTTGAATATGTATCATCTGTATCTTAGGACCAGTAACTTATATGGAGAAAACTTTAAAAGCTTTAAAGGCTGATGCACCTCCTTTATAATAAAAAATGGAAAAGGCAAGTGAAATAATCTGAAAAATGTCAAATGGAAAACAAAATCTCCCTCAAAACTGAAATAAAAATTTCTCAGTGGAGATTCTTGTTTGCAGAGTCAGATCATGAACAATTAGTTTTCTCTTTTTTATTACTGTACAACTCTAAAGCCCCAGTTCTGTAGGACTGGGGCTCTGTGCAAAACTAACCCTAAATTAAGGTGACTGATTAAAAGCACACTCTACAATTTTACTCTTTGCTTTCTGTTTTTGAGATTGAAAGCTATACAAACCTGAGATTTCATGTGGCTGAAATGCTGCCTTACAGCAATTCCAGTACACAGGGATGGAACCAGGTACAACCTTGTTCTGGGAGTGGATTTACCTTTGAAATTTGTGTTTAAATAATTAAACTAGGTTTAAGAGCAGCAGACAAATTAAAAGCTCCATCAATGCCTAATATGAAGTACTGAATCACAAAATCACATCTTCTTCTGGCTCTTATACCTTTCCTTAGAAAATATGCTGTAGTTAGAGTTCTGTATGCTTCAGAAGGAGTTTATAAAGCAATGTAACTATGCTGAGATCACACTGGGAAGGTTAAATCCCTTAATGCCAATTTCACTGCACTGCCTTTGTTGTGAAAGGGTGAGTGGACTGGGTTCCAGCTGCAGGTCAGCTTTCTTTCTCTGTGCGCAGGAGTGGTGGCTGGTAAAGGATGGTGATTAATAGAGCTAAAGCCAGAAAGATTGACTCAAGTAGCTTCTGTGGGAAGGTGAGGATGTGCTGATTACCTTGGTATGGATACTGATAGGGCACAGCATATGCTTGTCCATTGGAGGCATAGAAGATCTGAGGGCCCGGGGGGTACACACCATTGTACTGATCATAGCCATAAACCTGGGGAAATTAAAAAGAGCTGTTACACAGGTACACTCTGCTATGGATCCAATCAAGCACACTGTTCAATTTGCCTTCATTTCTTTCACTAAAATATCCAGGCTGTCCTGCTACAGCCAGTCTACTCCCTGGAATGGATTCAGAACAGCTGCTTGAAAAGGAGGGCACTCCTAAGCAGCATCTGCTCTCTTCCTTTCCTCAATAAGCAACGGCAGAGCCAGGGCCTGGATCATCAGGCAGACATAGCAGCCCTGCCAGCTTCTCCTCTCTGCCCTCATGCCAACAACAGCTCTCTGGGGAGCTCAGAAGTGCCAGGAAGGCAGCAGCCAATCCCAAAAAATTTCAGCCAGTCCTCCAAGAGGGTACACTGCAAGCAAATGTCAGATTAAAGATAAATGCTCTAGAGCTGTATGCTTTAGAAGAATTTTTTTTCTCCAAAAGAGGAGGCTGCACAGAGGAAGCTCCCAGTACCACAACTCATTTTTAACAAGAGTGAGAGGCTGAAGCAGATAGTGCAACAAGCAATAGTGCTCCAAACTATCCCCTCACATATTACTGCACATCACTAAGCACATCCAGAATTCCCCAACATATCCTGGTTTGGTTCCAAAGCTGCTCCTTCACTGCAAAAGAACTGTGTATCCAGGAACTAGAGTTATTGTGTTGCTGTGACATCTTGGTACAACAAAATCCTTATGTGTTAAAAGTGGCAGCTCCATTCACTACAGCCCATTTCTAAAACTCCTGATCTTACACCTTTCCAGCTCTTGCACAACATCAAAGTGTAGTTACACCTCCTTATGTTAGAAGTTGCACAACCAATATACTTGAAGATCAGCCAAATAAATTCTGTCCTGTCTCTCAGAAACTTTATTTTTCAAGTTCACTGAGCAGCCACCCCTTTATACACCTTCCAACAAAATGTGCCTCATCCTTTTCAAAGGAAATCCATCTCAAATAAGAGCAGCAAAAGGCTGATAGTGCCTTACTCTCTGCTGTTGTAAAAGCTTTAAAGCTGGGTGTAAGAGTACAGTGCAGCACTTTGTGAGTGCTTGAAGGAGGCTGCTCCTGCTGCCTCACTCATGTTGATGCTTCCTGACTGCAACTCTTACCTCAGGTGATGGTGTGGCATAAGCTGTGTAGGGAGGAGGGGCTGAGGAAATGGCTGTCTCATCATACATCACATCAGATCCCACGTAGCCCTAAACACCAAGGAGAGAGATCAGTTATCACCTGTTCCTACAGACAGACAGTTAGAGCAGTCTAAGGATTAAAACTTAATGACCCCAAAGAGAAAGTAACCTTTAGCCATACTGCATGTCAAGAAAGCAGTGTTCCTTGTAAAGGCTGCAGAAAGGACCTGGAGACTAGACCTGGGAGAATACAAATTCCTGATCAGCCACAGAAAGGAGCCATCAAATTTTTCCCTGTGTGTGTGCCACAGACATGCCTATGTGTACATGCAAGCACCCTGGCTCCTCCCACCATTTTGGAGCCTCAGATTTAGAAATTACCCTCCTGTTCATTTTCTGTCTTCAGATAAAGAAATCTTCACAACTAAGCTAGCTGCTTCCTGGCACCCTAGAGTTATTGTATCACCAAGTTCTGCAGAAGCAGGTAAAGGAAACAAATGCAGTAGCCAAAAGTGGTAACTGAGGCAGAGGTGGTAACACTTCAGTCTATTTAGAGTAAGTTCTCAAAGACAATTAAGATTTCTTACACTACCTTTGTATTCTTGCCTCTAATATCCAAAATCTACACTGATGCTCTTATTCCCTTTTCCAAGGCAAAAGCCAGCTCCCATTCTTTAATTCACAAGGGAACATTTTAATAAATCAACAGCAAATGTTGTATTATCTCTTGGACTGACGAAATGGCATTTGAGGACATAATACGGTTACATCCTAAGTCAAACTCATGGTGAAGATTCTAAGGACTGCTTGAAACACTGTTAAAACACTATATGAAATGGTATTTCCATCACCTGAGAAATCTGCTCAGATCTTAGCAGTAAATGTGTTCTGCCCTGCCACAGGGATCTCTGTACAAGCCATGCACAAGCCTGCAAACACCTGTAACTGATGCAGTTCTCAAAGCTAAGGTGATCACCCCACTATTCCAGGGAAATTAGGAGGCACTGCTGGATGCTTGGAATTTTTGAAAAGTGTGTCACACACCTACAGTCTCAAACCCACTTCCCAGTTAGTCCAAGTCTTCCCTGGACACCTTTAATAGCTTTGGAAGATGTTAGTTTATGTATCTATTTGTGTAGAGGGCTACCTGCTCTACTTTGAGTAGCCTTGGGGTCTGCCTTGGCTGACCAAGGTCAGCACTGCCACGTTCTGAGCCATCTATCAAGGCTGGCAGCAGTGTCAGAGGCATGAAAACAGCAGTTCCCATTTCCTGAAACCAGGAGCCACCATCTCACACACAGGTGGGATAAATTCCCTAAAACTAGAGCAGACAGACCGTGAGTGTTGTGTCCTCTGCATGAGGACAAATCCCTCACTTCTCATTTAAGGCCACAGGCAGTGTAGCAAGGCTGCAGTCAGAGGCAGTTGTGTCTGGGGTAGTTTTGCCATGACAAGTGTTTGCTTTGGGTGTCTACAAATCTAACTTATATCATCTGACAGATGCCCCAGTAAAGTGGCAATGTTAATGTGACCCATCAGAAACTGAGATAAGCTTCTAAAAAACACAGCATTTCCCCTGGAACAGAAACACCTTGAGTTGGTTCAGCCTAGTCATCCAAGGAAAGCTAGTGCTGCAGAGTACTCTGGAAGGCAGTCTAAAGGAAAAACAAATTGCAGAAAATGCTGAGGTAATACACTTCTCAGCATGCCTGCAGTCCCCTCCAAGCATCTCACTCTTCCCCAAGTCTCTGCAAGAAGCATCCCACAGTGGGATGGATCTACATTAACAAACAGCTGCTGTGTAGTAAGCTTCCTTTAGCACTGCACCCACCTGGGAGGCAACAAACACTAGGAGTGAAAAGTTCATTTTTGCTGGTTGCAGAAGATTTGCTTGTTGCCCACAGCCTCAGTGCCCACAGACCAGCTTTCCAAACATTCACTTCCACCCAGAGAAATTGTTCCTTAAAATAATTCTTTTCCACACAGCATGTATTTGCCTGCACTTAGCTGCAAGGATGTGTTTGTGATCCAGAGAATCATTCTTCTCCCCACCCACAAGCTTTACTATTCATGCTCATGACCCTGTTTTTCTCTAGCAGAGAAGGATGGAAGATGATTTCAGAACTCAACTGCTGGACCACACAGAACACTGATGTGCTGCTTCTCCATCACTATAAAGTCTAGTAGGACACTCACTGTGTTTGTTCTGGCATCCTGGAGAGCAATTTTCCATGCCCTGCAAAAAAAAAAAACAACCATTGGTTAGTGGAACACTGACAAAAGTTAATGCCACCTTTTTCTTCCAGGTCAATCAAACAAACAAGGTTAGCTACTAGAGGAACTGCAGGAGAAGAGTTTCAGGTACTGCATGCATCAAAGACTGATGAGACACTCAAATGTATGCTCAAAAGTGTTACACCAAGACTAAGAAATAACTACTTTCTTTGCAGAGCTGAGAAAGAACAAGGAAGAACAAGAGGAGGAATGGATGCAGTTTTGGAGGTCCTTGCTGCAAGCACAACAGGTAGGAAATATGCAGTCATGCTCAGAATGAGGTAATGGGATACACCCCAGCAGAACAGCTCATCTGTGCTGATTAGAGCAGAGGCCTTGCTGCTGCTGCTGCTGCTGTTCCCAGGAGGCAGGAACACCTCACCCAGCTCCTGCCCTGCCACAGGGCTGGGAGCATGCTCCATGGAACACACTTCTTGGCAAACAGTGATTCCAGGAGTTATCTAATTCTATACAGCCCAGCTCAGCTAAGAGTTCACAATAGTGGAATACTCCTCCTGTTGCTACTGGGATGTCCCTGGGCTAATGCCACATCATGTGCTCTTGAAGAACGGTAAAAGTTTAAAAAAGTCTGTTCAACAAGTCTTGTATTGATCATATTAATCAGATTCTTCTACTCCTCCTCACCCTTCAGTGTTTTCAGTGACAACTTGCAGTTAGTTTGCATGAGCTAGAAACTTCTAGGAGATATATTGGGGTTTTTGTCACTGAAAACCTACTTTCATTTGCTTGAAAACATTCTTATATCTCTGAAAGTTAGAAGGGAGGAAAATAACTAGGGAGAGGGATAAAAGAGGAGAAGCAGCAAAAGCATTATTCTCTGGCTGTCTTACAGGCAGTCATCTGCACTCTCTGCACAGAGGTTGACTGTCTTCCCATCACGGCAAACAATTTGCAGTAAACAGTCTCTCTGCTTCCCCTCTGGAGGCTGGAAATCTGAGTGAGAAAAACAGACATGAGTTATGAGTATAAACAGCACTACAGGAGCACATGGACAAGAAAGGAGTCAGTTTAAGCAAGTCTGGACAAAATAAACCAGGGCCAGTGGTAGCTGCCTTCCGTGGCATCAGAGCCTCAGAAGGAAATAATCTGTTCTTACTCCTCAGAGTGTCCTGAAAGTAAGCAGCTCTGAAGACCTTCCCTACAAAATGCAAGTGTCTCACAGCAGAACCAATCCATACTTAGCAGTGGTACTCTCCAGGTTGTGTCCTTCCCTTGTGTCAGCACCAAGTGGAGCACTAACAAATGCTAAAAGTGAACTTAGTAAAAACATCTGCTGAGGTTTCCCATTTCCAGCCCTGCCTCTCTGTCCAGCCAGCACTGTGGTTACACCAGGAAAGCTCTGTTATCAGACACACAGCCCTGCTGAGGTTTCCCATTTCTAGCCATGTCTCTCTGTCCAGCCAGCACTGTGGTTACACCAGGAAATCTCTGTATCAGACACACAATCCTGCTGAGGTTTCCCATTTCCAGCCCTGCCTTTCCATCCAGGCAGCACTGTGGTTACACCAGCAATGCTCTGTATCAGACACACAGCCCTGCTGGGAACGTCCCATCCTCCTGCATCATGGAACACTGTCCTCCCTGAGTTTTAACAGGAAGTATCATACCTTAACCTAACCTATCACATGGTGATACCACACCCTGGGTATCTCCAAAGCAATTTAGGAGTTGGTGGGGTTGAGTTTTTTGGAAGGTGGGGGATTCAAGACCAGTGAAGTTGCACACACTTGGACACGTTTACATCTGCAGTAGTGCTGTACGTGGTGTGTGGGCAGGCACTGAAGCTGTAAAGAATCTCAGGATACACAAATCCTGAAGGTTTCATTATTACCTCGACATTCGTTCCCCACTCTGAGGTTGATGCAGTGGATTCTCATGTGGATTTTATCTTCCAGATCACGGCGACTTTGATCATCATAGAATATTAAGCGGCCATCAGACCACAGATCAAACCAGTTCTTCTTCCAACGCCGTAAAATAGTACCTTAAAAATCACACAGTCACTTTTGAGGGCACATATTGGGAAATATTTCTCTCCTAAAGTTAATAAAAACAAACCAAGAAATCCTTCACAATTGCCCCAAACAACATTCCAAAGTGCCAAGCAAAATCCTGTATTACGACATCCCCACTTGGGAACATTAGAGAATTGGATGCCATATTTTACCTAGGATTCAAAGCAAAACTGGTTTTATTTTAAGTACATAACCTGATGCTTGAGTTCTAACTTGCTGCAGGAACAAGCAGAGGGCATGATTAATTGAAAGACACTAAGCTGAGGTGTCAGGTAAAGTTTCCAAGCCCCCACTTACACAGCACTAATTACAGAGCAGCATCTGAAGCTGAATGCCAGTGAGACACCTCAGATATATTTATATCCTGTTTCCCACTGGAGCACCCAAAGGTCATGTGGCAATGCCGTCATGACACGTCATTATGTGACGTGTCCTTCAAGGAAAAAGGAAAAAACCCCACAAAAACAACCCACAGAACTACCTGTTTTAAGAAAACCTGGGAATTATTCCAACATCAGCTGCTGTAATGTTTTCTGAAGAAATCCCAGTGAACAGGGAGAGAAGGAAGAGAAAGACCCATGACTTACTTTGCCGGAGCAGCCATCCGCTCTTCACAAATGCCATTGCTGCTTAATCTAGTGGGCAGAAGGGGAAAGGGGAGGGGGGAGAAAAGCAGTTTTCAGTATTTCACAATAATACATTAGAAAGAGGCATCTCAATAGCATCTATTAGAGCTGCATGTACCCAGCTCACGTTGCAGAGACGCAGCAGATCCCAGCTGAAGATATTCAGTAAGCACAACTGGTGCTGTAGGACGTAACAAAGGTGCAACTGCTGTGATCCAGCGTGACTGTCAGAGACCACCTTGATGTTTAACTGGCTAACAAAATCCTCCTGCTGCTGCTGTTAGAAAATGAGGAAGAGACAGACTGCAATGACTGCTTCCTGACTCACCAGCAGTTCCTTTAAAGTCCTCTCTGCATACGTGTACATCCTGTATTCTGCAGTCTCAAGTTACCAAGCACTCCTACCTGCCTCTCTTTTTTTTTCTGTACTTCCTCTTCTGTGTTTTTCATTCACTGGCTCAAAGTCCAGTCAAAACAAAAGCTGAAACAGTTTAATCTTAAACAGGAAGGAGAAAGCTGGTTTTATGACTTGTATTTCTTTCAGATCATCACTAGCTCACTCTAAGAATTAAAGTAGGTAAAAGATGAGCCCATAAAGTAAGATTTTCAGTTCTCCTCAGCTTTTAAATGAAGCTTGAAATAGCATGGCAAGGACTCTGTGTTAAATTCAAGTCATCACATGTAGTAGACATTAAGTACTCGGCCACTGCATTCTGGCTTATGAGCATGCTGAAAGAAGACATCAAACATGGGATATATTGGAAAATTAGGTTTTATTTTACAGCCTAATGGTGTTCTGATTATTGTTTTAAAGAGATTATAAAAACTCAACTGTCCAGATGCAATTGAACTAGAAAAGGAAGAACAGAAGCATTTTAAGCCTCCCCTGAGAAGGCTACTTTTTAGAAATTATTTGTGGGGCCTGTAAGAGAGACAGATATGATACTGAAACCTAACAAAAAACAAATAATTCTACTTGTGGCAGCATAAAGGGAAGGGGGACATGAGGGGGTGAAAGGTGGCATAGTAGATTTGGTAAACAGAGGAACTTTTCCCAGACAAACCTCAGAAGAATGTGTTTAAAGCTGAGGAAAAGGGAGAAAAGAGTTTTTTAATCTTCTAGCAAAATATGAAGTTACTAAGCATCCATCTGTTTCCTGATCTAATGGATATTACTTGTAGCTGTGTCCTCTTCAGACTACTTGGCAAATACTGTAGCACACAAGATTAGAACCATCAGGATTTCATATTTAATGAATGCCACATCCTGCACAGGCTTGGATATGATGGTGAGAACCACCTGCAGGTAAAGTCTGAACTCCAGGATAAACCTCTTATCCTTGACTTTTGTACCAGCTTGCTGGGAAAAGAAAGATTCTGCTGAGAGCCCACTTCTGAAAAGGAGTGCCAGACTCCTGTCCTGCTTTAATTGTGGCCCCCTGGTCCTGCTCTGGGGTCTGAGTGTGCTCTTGTCACCCCTGTACAGAGAGAGAGCTCCAGAAATAGAGGCCAATTAATTCTTCCAAAGCAGTACAAAGGATCTGAGACTCATTCTGCCACCACCCCAATACAGGCTTCTCTCCCCTTGATTCTCCTTTGCAAGGAAACAGTCAACTTGCTCTTCATTTTCACAGCAATGAGTGTCCCTAATGGTGTTTCCATGTCTGTCAGTTTGCCCAATAAGGTGAAATCACTATTTCTGGAGGCTGTTTCCTAGTCTACAAGCCAAAAAAGAATTTGCATGAACTTCAGTTCTGCTGCAAGTGTTAGGCTAGGCCACGGAATGTTGTTGCTACCTTTAAACCAACTCTGTTACACAATAGCATAATTAGATTTAACTTACACACAAAAAGGGGAAGAACCAAAGAAGAAAACGTCTCTCTCGACAAATTGAGTTTTGCCTGTGATTACAGAACAGCTCACAAAGTCTCACATTCAGAATGTTTCAGAGCTGGCTAAAGCTACAAGAGCAAACGGGGCTTCGGCAGCTGTACAGCACCTTGCATGTAACCTCCGAAGCAGCAAATACCCTTTCCCAGTTCAGAGTTTAAGTGCCCAAAACGTCAGCTCTGGAGAGAGAGCAAGGAATCACACAGAAAAATCTGTCAGCACCTCAAGTAGGAGGTGCAAAAACAATTAGATATTCTTCCTTGTCCTTTTTAAGCACAAGGGCTCATTTGAAGTCCCCTACAGTATTCACAGTCCTCCCACATGATGTTTAAAAGTGTATTTGCAAAGCTAGAAGATAGCCTAGCAAGATCAGCTGCATCTGAATAGTATTTGCTTGTTAAGCCAGCCCAGTGCCATCAACACGAAAAATGGGATTTAACCAAAGATAAATTAATAATAAAAATAAAGTTAATAAATTTATTAATAAATTAATAATAAAGATAAAAAATACCAATATGACTAAAAGTGTTTTGGTGACTGAAATCTAAGAATAGTAGCACTCTAAACTGAAGTTGAGTTGAGAGTGGATGCAGCAAAGGAGTGGGACAACTCCTTTCTCCTCCCTGGAACAGCAGTTTTCTGCACGGAATATAATGTGGAATATCCAACAGTCTGTTCCAGTCCCTTTCCTGATAAAACACACTTTAAAATAAAACAAGTGATTCTCCCCGCAGCTTGTAATCCCTAGCTGAGCTAGCAGTGGGCCCATGTCGATGGAGGCTGAGCCAGCGGCGGCAGCCCCGAGCGGAGCGGGCGGTGAGCAGCAGTGCCCGCACACTCCCCAGGTTACTTGACCCTCCGTACTGGGGCAGAGCACA
>VZSJ01004402.1:61485-72603 GCA_013398405.1 Pheucticus melanocephalus
TGGTCATTAAGTTAAAACAATTCACATGAAACCAATGAAACAACCACCTGTTGGATAAACAATCTCCACACCACATTCCAAAGCAGCAAAACACAGGAGAAGCAAATGAGATAATATTGTTTTCCTTTTTCTCTAAAGCTTCTTAGCTTCCCAGGAGAAGAAATCCTGGTGAGGGGATTTTTCCAGAAAATGTGACAGTGCCACAGGTGCTGTGGGATGACCCTGCTGGAGCAGGGATCACTGGGCACACAGGAAGGGCTGTGCCTCTTGTCTTCCCAGCTGCCATTAACTTAAGAACTGGATTTTGCTAAAGGTGATGTGAGCAACAGATATGTTGACAGAACTGAGAAAAGTTTCAGAACAACTCAAGGACTCAAATGCCTTAGGAAAAGTGTATTTTCTTAGAGAAATTTGTGAGCTAAGGCTTGAGAAGGATTAGCTCTTGCATACTGACAGCAGGAGTGAGACTTGCCCGAGGGTGTGAGAAGGCTGTGGCAAAGGCAGAGGAGCTCCTTGACCTCTGACAGAAACCATTCTTGCTCTCCTTTGCCTCCTCCTGGCCTGCAGCTCGTGCAGGGCTCCAGACACCTCATTTCTGCCATGGAGTGATCCCTTCAGACACTTATTACAGAGGGAACAGCACAGTATGTTCAAATAAGAGGCATCTGCAGCTTCCTGGTGGCCAGTGCAGCTCTCTGGAAGCAGATTGCAGAGTACACTGAGACCAACAGACAAACAAAAAGACCAGCCAAAAGCTGAGGAACTTTCTGGGTGAGACTCTGGGATTTCATTGTCAGCTTCCATTGTTCAGATCTGATTCAAAACAAACTGGCAGGAGAAAGACCACATGCTTATCAGACATCCCTGCAGGTCACACCACTGGAAAGCCATTTCACTGTCATTGATGTGGTCTGTTTGGCAGGAACAGAGTTTTGGATGTCACTTTTATTTGTAGGCAGTTTTGAAAGGCGTGGGATTATCAGGGATAGGTTAGATCCTTTGCAACTTGCAGAAAAGTTCCTGTCTCTTTGCAGCCACTCTGAAGAGGAAAAGAAAAACCTAGAAAAAGTAAAACATTTCTGTTCCCATTAATAACTGTGTTTGGGCCTGACAACCAGCCAGCATCAGTGGGAGCATTTCCTCTGAATTATCTAAGCTCTGACTCTCACCTTTACTTTGCATTGGCTGTACTATTCCATTAGCATGTAAAGAGTGCTACGTGCACAAAGGAGAAGATCTACAGTCAGAGCCAAAAGAAAGACATGTCAAGGAAAGAAGAGATCAAAAGACTAATTATATTTCATTTTCACTGAGGGACTAAAGCACAGGGACAGTAAGAATTAGATGCAATCACCTGGAAAATCTGTGCCACTGTGATGAAACAGATTTACACCTCCCCTTGCCAAACTGTCAAATATTTGTGTTCCCACATAAGGCTGCCACAGTCCAATGGCCTCCAGCAGAGAGGGTCCCAGTCTATATTTTGGTCTAGGACTATTTTTTTAACCCTATTTTCAGTTACATGCTGCTTGTGATTTGGACTTTGGAAGAACTGTTGGTGAGGGGGCACCTGTTTTGCCTAATTTCATTCTTGAAGCTTGCTGGAACTGGTGAGTTCAAAGTCAATTCTCTTATTCTGAAGACCTGGTTCTATTTGTCTTCAAATGCACATTGAATTCCTAACTCTTAAACCCAACCTGCCAAACACTGGAATCTGTAGAAATCACCATGTCTTCTGCATTAGGCCCCATATTTTTTCCCTTCTCTTCCAGCAGTCAGACACTAAAACACTGACACAGAGTGCAAGATGAATATCCATTGCCTCTTGGGAATTAGCTTGCTGTGCTACACTGACATGTGTGGGACATGCTTGTGTTTGATTTCTGCTTTTCCTAGGGACAGGCTCCAATTCCTGCCTCTCCCAGAAGCCCCTGCATGCCTTTTGATTAGCAGCAGGAGCTCTGGCTAGGAGTAGAGCTGCCTGACTGCTGGAATTTTATTTTACAGCTGAGATCTGCTGAGGTATTCTGGTTTTTTCCAAGTGACCATAGGAAATCCCACAGTTATTTTTCAGAACCAGGGCCCTGTAAGACGGCCAGTGCATTCCACATGCCCAAACCCAGGTACTCAGAATTCTTTGCTAAGAATAATTTCTGCCCAGCTGTGTATTCCCACTGAGGCCTTCTGACCACATTGCAGCATAGTGCCAGTTGTTGCTGCTAAGACAAGCCAGGAGCAAATTATCAAATTATCTCCTGCCAGACAAGGAAAGGGCCAGCAAGGAAATGTGTCTCACAAGTGTCTCTCTTCATCTACCCCTTTGTATTTAGGTCTTCTGAATGATCATTCTCATTTATTCTTGTTCTTTTTGAATCTCCACTCTCACTTCTGGGACTGGATATTTTGCACATACAGAGATATTGAAGCAAAGACTTTCTAGACCTGTGGGCTGCAAGAGTTAAAGCAGAGAATTCAACATTTAGCACCAGCATTCAACTTGTAGAGTTAGGAGGAGATGGGCCCCCGAGGAAGCAATCAGGAGAATTTACTCATGTGAGCACAACTGCAGATTGCATATCAAGCTGCAATGTTCCATACATAAATCTGAGTGCATGGTAGCTCCCTTCCAGCCTGCACCTAGGTTTGCCTTTTCCAGAAAGGCACAAAGGATGGGAATAAATGCCTAGGCTGAGCTAAGAAACATCCCTTCTCTTCCTCACCACTAACATGACAGCAGTGTCTGGAAGTCTAAACTTTGCTAAGATTGGATTTGAATCAGAGCAGAAATGCTCCCTCTTAATTCCTTAGTGTGTCAGGTCTGGAAGTGTTTGCAGGTAATTGTGAAATGCAAGCAAAATGAAAATGGTGAAGATTTCCATTTGAAGCACATGAAGGTATTTCCCCATGTTAATGTGTCAGACCAGCATTAGAATGTAGTGAAAAATACTCAATAGAATGCCTGTTTCTGCAGGAGTTTGTAAATCTAGGAGGATAATAGTCTCCATATCATATGTTCTTTGCATAGCAAAAGCTTTGGAGACAATTACTTGACAATTCCTCTGTACCTTGCAGAAAGCATTCACCAGATAACAGTGATGGGAACAATTAAGCTCCAGGCACAGAGCCAATATGCAGCTGATTTTAACAGTGTGTGGATCAATTGCTGAAAACCTCATCTGTATAGAAAAGGCTTCTGAGCACACACGGAAAGCTCTTTGCATGACTTGACCCATGATCTAACAACGACCAGAAATGGAAAGTTCTGCTGTTGTTTGTGTCACAGTGAGGGCAGAGCTTGGGTGTGTCTGTGTGTACACAGAGGCAGCCCTTCCTCCAGTCACTTCTTTAACAGAGCTGTACAGAAAGGGTTAATGCAGCCCATCTCTGACACCAGCTCACCAGATAAGGTGCTGTTTATTTACTTGGGGCAGGTTAATAAGTTGGCTCCAAAGCAGAAAGCTGTGTTCCAAAACCATGTAAGCAAGAAAAGCAGAGAGAGTGATTTCAGGGACTGTGGTTGCACTGTGGTTTTATTGTCAGCTGTGTCTGTATTTCAAGGTGCACTGTCTGGTTTCCAACCACCATAACATTCAGCCAACACCCACGTCTTCAGAGAAATTATTGCAGCCAAAGACATAAGAACAAAGAGCATATTTCAAACATTCTTTGTTCAAGTGTCACTCGACTCTAAAAAGTTACAAACCTTCAGAAAAATGTAAGATCTGTGGGACTTGAATTTTTCCTGCTGTGTTTTGAGTGGTCCCCTACACACTGGGGTTTGGGCTCAGCCAGACCCTACTGTAAGTCTGGCACTGAGTGTGCCTTTGGTTTCAAATTCAATAAATCCATGAAAATCACTAATCTGGAAACATTTCATTTGAGTCCCTTCATGGTGCCCTTTTCTTTGCCAGCCACTGAGCCCCTGTAATGTGGTAATTCCACTGCTGACAGAGTCTAAATGAAGCCAGCCAAGTTATAATGTGTAATAGGATTTCCTGGAAGCTTCCTCAGGCTGTCCCTATTTGTGTAGCTGGAAGTGCAGACTTGCCAGTTTATTAGGTGCCTAAAGAAGCAGTTAGGAATGAATGTTATAAATAATCCAAGGAGGTACATCATCCTGCTTCTTAACTTTCTGAGGCACCTTTCAAACACTTACATGGTACTAATTCATCCCATCAAACTTCAGACACTTCATTTAGGCACTGGACAGAGTACTTTTGTTAGATTCCCTCTAGAAGACAGAAAGGCTTTCCAGAGATTGTCTCCACCCATCTCAGCTTCAGTTCTTTAGAAGTGTCTTCTTTTCAACTTCACTTTTCAGGGGTGCCATTGAATAAACAGAAACCCTAAAGTGATCCTTCTCCTGATGGAGGTATGTGAGGAGTTTACCACTGAGTAGAAACATCCTGGACCTAGAGTTTGCCACGGTATCTTGGAATGTTTGGAAAATGATGATTGCTGAGCATGGTTGTTCATGCAGTCACTGACTCAGAGATAGCTTTGGCTTCAGCCTGAACTTCAGCCTCCAACCCTCACCACTGGGTCACTTCTCCAAGCTTGGCTAAAGATCTGCCTGCCCTTTCCTTGGGGGAGAGGGAAGGGTTGAGAACGATGTGCAATACTCCTTAGTATTGTATTGCTTTGCAGTAGCACAGAGCTCTGCCCAGTAACCTAAATAATGCTTGTCCCAGGAAAAGCATAGGTACATTAAAAATGCTGGAAGGCTTTAATACTTGTATTAAATGTTTATAATTTAAATGTTCATAATTATCTTTGAGTCTCACGTGCTTTCCTTTTGCTGAGTTGAATTCTGTAGCACTTGTGCACTGTAATCATCATTCCTGGAGAAGACTTCCATCTGAGGGCTGGCTGCTGCCATTGCCCAGCTGAGTGCCAAGTGCTTTGCATCCTCCTTCTGTTTATACCAGTCTAACCTCTGCATTAATGGCATTAATGCTCTCACCTCTGTGGCACTAATGCTTTCACCCCCAGCCCTTGTGCTCTGCATTCAAGAGCCAATGATGTCAGAAGGAGCTGCTTAGAGGAGCCACAGCAAAGCCTTTTCCTAATGAGAAAATAGAAAGCATTCCCAACAATTTACTTAGGAACTTGTCAGTTTTCTTTTATATTTCATTCATGAAGCTTGTGTGGGAATAAAACACATCATCTCCACAGCTAATGCAACTGTAACAGAAATACAGCACAGACATCCCCATTAATTGCAAGTGAATTTTTTCTGTTTGCCTCCATGCACTTGCTCTCATCAGAAACCTTCATTGACCTCCCGGGAGCTCTTTGGTTTCGCACAAAGTGGAGGCAAAAACGATGCCAAGTTGTAATAGGACTCCCATTTGTTCCTGGATCAAAAGACTGCCAGATAGGGAAGAAGGGAGTATCTGGTTCCTGGTGTCACTCTTTATACCACCAGGCTGAAGGAAACAACATCACTGCTGGACTCATCTCTGCAGCCTCAGCTGACAGGACTGGCACGGAGCGAGGGACACGCTGCAGGGAGGGAGACAGAAGCCTAATTATCCTCATGTCCATGATACACTGAGTGCACTCAGTTCACCAGGGATAAACAGAGCTTTCAAGGGGATGGGGACAGCTGAGGAGAATTCTCTTTTGATTTACATCCTCCAGCACTCGTCACATGCAGTGCTATGAAAACAGCATGGATATGGAAGCTGCTTGCTGCAGCTGGGACGTTCCTGGTTCCTTTAAAAACTCAGTTTCCCAGGAAGAACAGATCCAGTCTAACAGAGCCCATCACAACTGGCTTGTGCAGAGAAAGGCTCTCACTGCTGGAGTTGTAACTCTGCTGAGATGTGGCTGTTATGAGCCAGCAAGGCTTCAGAAGTGCCTGCCTGCCTATATAAATAGAAAACTTGTGGAAATACAACCCCCAGAGGATATGCAGCATACCAATATGTGCTTATCAGTAGCTTGTCCATATTTGCTTTGGACTTCTTTCAAAGTTATTTAAATGTACAGGGGGATAATTGACTATATAGCCTTGTATTCTGACTCACTTTAAAACCTGTACCTGCCTCAGGCTCAGGTTCATTAAAGTCCTGCGAGGTGCCTGTAGCATCAGGGTATTGCATTCTCTCCTCTCCCTGCCCCCCTCGAAGGCTGCCTCAGTCTGTGCCCTGCCGTGGCCTGGAGCTGCCTCTCAGGGCTGCAGATGTGGGCACAGGGCTGCAGCTGCAGCCTGCAGAACAGGGGCTGCATTGAAGCACCAACCAACGGGCTGCAGCCATCAGACTGTGTCTGTCATGAGGCTCTCCCTTTTGCAGGGTTTGTTTTGTTCTTCATCTTCGCTGCTGAAAGCTTCTGCACTGGCAGAGACAAAAACCTGGGAGGCTGAGGTCAGCCAGCTGAACTGGGAGGAAAGTGCAGGGGAAATTCCATGGAACTGATCAGACTTGTACCACGAGGTCACAAACCCAGAGCTTGTTTAGAAAGGGTGGATCTGGTATTTTCTGGATACTTGCAGAAATGCAGGGAGCTCATGATACTCAGAGCTGTGAATTTGTTCTGGTTTTGGGTTTTTTTTTTTCCTTTTCAAACAAAATTGAAGTTTCTCAGAGATGTTTCAGAGCTTTGTCCTATGTCCCCTCTTAGGTATGGCTTACATGAGGAAAGAAGGATGCTAGAAAGAATACTAAACATAATCCAGTTTAGAAGAGCTTTATATAGCCATTAAGAAACACCAAGTAACACAGATTCCACCCCAAGCATTGTCCCTGTGCCCAAGTGCAAAGCTCTGAAGGGCAAGGCAATACAGAGCTGTGAGTAGCTTATTGTATCCACTCGCATTCGATTGCCTTCAATTTCTTAGTAAGCTGTTTACAGAAGTTTAATGATATTTGTAAGCCACATTCCATCAATATGTGGTGCTACAGAATTGTCTTTATTTGATTACTTTTCTGTATATTAAAAGAAGTATAATTCTTACTGTGGTATGATGTAGTTAATATTTGTAATATTTTTTTTGTGACTAGATACCTTCTTAGGCTGATAGTAGGAAAAGCAAGTGAAATAGGTTCATCTAAAGTTCAGCACCCAACCTTATAATTTTAGAAAGCTGACTTTGTAGAAAGAGAGCAGCTGTTAAATCCTGTAAAGTACCTATGCTGAAAAGTAAAATTTTATTAGAGACAGGCAGGGTTGAACATGTACCATTAACCCACCAGCAAAGTAATTCTGATAGAGCCACCAAAGGCTCACCTAGTCTTGAATTCAATTTATGGAAGTCAGGCACTACTTTCATGCCAAGACAAATTTACAAAGTCTGGATATCCCAGAAAAAACACATAAGCATCAGAAAGTCACAAAGAATTCAAGGTCAAGGCCCCCACAGAAAGCAGCACTTACTAACAGACAGTGTTAAACTTGATGAAAGCAGCCAGCATTTCACACAGGTGTGAAGGATTACACCTTCCTGCAGAAGAGTGCTGAAAGCAGCAGCAGGAAAAAGGAGAGGAGAGGGAGAGGAGACTGATATCAGCATTACATACTCCAGAGGTTTGAGAAGGCATAAAACCCCTTGGTTGATACAGAAACTTTCTTCTTGCAATTGCAGTCCTTACACATTAGTTATTCACATGAAGCCTCTGGAAAAGCAGGAATGTTCTGTTTTTATCTTGAAATGTGGCATATTTTACTTGGTACAAGGAATTGTACTCTAGGCACTACTTAGCTCCATAGCTGTAGGAAGAGTTTCTGCCTGAGATGTTTAACATGTCTGTTCGCAAGTTCAGAAATTGCAGAGTAAAAGCCAAGGCACCATGACGACTGGAAATGCTCTTAGTTCTGTGTGGTAGTTTAACATCAAAGATCAGAGAATGCAGTTGAAAATATTGCTTATATCAAGACAAACAACACAGTATTTTTATGTAATTAATGTCTTATGGATCAGTCTCAGTGAAATGTCCCTCTTTGCTTCTTCACTAAACAATGCAAAATAGCACTTGGTAAACAAAGACATCAACTGAGCACTGCATTTTCCTGGGTAGAGGGCTATAAACATGAGCTATTTCATAAAGGGTAGCCTAACTTCATCATAAAAAATGTTTTCTGGACCTGAATAAATAATGAAAAATATCCCTACTGAATGGAGTTTCAGTATCTAGTACTTCCCTGGATACTGCTCAACAGTAAGAAAAAAGCATTGCAGAATGTGGTGTGGGAAATGTGCTCACCTGATAAAGGCTGCATTTAGATTGGGGAACTTGAGATTGGTAATTAAAAATGAGAGAAAGGTCACTAATGTGGTGGCTCAGGCTTTGCACAGAGAAGGGAAATATATTCAATATTGTCCAAGGCAGGCATAGCTAAGCTCAGTTTCCCTGTGCTTGCTCCATGTCTGCCCTGGGGCCAATGCCCAGCCATGACCTGGTGCCTGCTCTGCTGGGAATGCTGTTACAGGATCAGAGGCTTGTCCCTGCATGCCACCAGGCCTGGCAGCACTGGGGACCAAGGAGAGGTTTAGGAACAAGCTTGACAGGGATGGAACACAAGGAAGAGCTGTTTAGTCATTTTAGTGGCAATCATGTGCTCCTACGTCTACTAAAGTTCTGGCAGTAGTTTTGGAAGAAAACAGTTCTCTGTAGGGCCTTATTACTGTCATGGAAGTGTCAGCGCTTAAGTGGATTGCCTGAACTTTCCAAGTGGAGTGTATTGATCAGCAAATGGAAATCACTGCACAGAGGAGGTGCAAAGAACACTGAATGTTCACTTTCTCTTGAAAATGGAAATGTCTGGCAGATAATTGTCATTTGCTTTTCTACAATAACTACTCAAGACTTCCATCTCTCCCATTATAAGCACTTGGACTAGAAACTCACAAAGCTGAGTTTATTCATCTTAGTGGATGTTTCTGCATTAAAGTGCTTCAAATGTGTATTGGAGTGAGACAGGTACCCATCAGAGCAGAAGTGTACAATCACTGCCATCTGAAAGTGTCTCACTGTTTTTAATTTTAATAATTTGGAAGAAGTCTAAAAACACCGTGAAAAGTGAAAAAGCCAAAGGAGTTCAGTTGTCAAACAGCACAGCTTTTGGAAAGGTGTTCATCCCCCAAAAGAAGAAAAATACAAGTTCAGCAACTGTGCAAATGTTGTTCCCATGTAGCAAGAACAACGCTTAAAATTAAATAGGCAAGAGTTGCAACTGATGTAAATTAGATTCTGTGTGTCCATATAAAATGAACTACTGGCCTGTAAGCTGGTGTAGGTAACAAAAGGAACAAACTTAGTGTATAAACAAGAAAGGGTTGTCACATTCACATTCTCTGATAAAATCCCTTCACCCAGGATTTTCTCCTGGGAAGCTGAGAAGCCTCAGAGAAAAGAAAAACAATTCTGATCTCATTTGCTTCTCCTGTGTTGTGCTCATGTGGAATGTGTTTGGAGATTGTTTCCCCACAGGTGATTGTTCCATTGGATTCTGCTGGGAGTTGTTTTCACTCTTTGGCCAATCAGGGCCAAGCTGTGCTGGGACTCTGGAAAGACTCAGGAGTTTTCATTATTATCTTTTCATTATTCAGTAAGTATCCTTGCTGTATTCTTTAATTAGGGAGTTTAGTATTCTTTAATATAATATAGTATCATAAAATAATAAATTAGCCTTCTGAGAACATGGAGTCAGATTCATCATTCCTTCCTTCATCGGGGCACCCCACAGATACAATAGAAGTTAATATCAGAGAAATTGAAAGACTCATCCTAAAGTTTCTGTGTCCATCCACATGCCTGCAGCTCTTGGTCTGCTGCCCTTCTTGGAATCCCATTTTTAATGGCACTCTCTGATTTCCATGTGTGGCCCACTGAACATGCCAGCCCCACTGGTGAGCAGGTACCTGGCTACACTCACAGCCACACAGCTCACAGGTGCAGCAGGACAGCTGTCAGCAAACACCTCCCTGACTCTGAGCAGCTGCCTCAGAAGGGCTTTTTCAGCACTTAGTGATGCCCAAGAGACAGACAGATGGTACCACCTGTGCAGTCTTCTGACGTCCAGCCTTAGTGCTTGCTGCCACCTCACTGGGTACAAATTTTATTTAGGAATAACCTCTTCAGTTACTGTTATATATATTCTTTTATTAATCAACAATTGATTCACATTTAGAATTGTCCTAAAAATGTCCAGGGCCAGTTGTCATGTCCCTGCCTCTTTGGTAGTTCTCAGGAAGCCCATTTTGATGGAAATGAGTCACATCCTTAGAGCATGCTTCACTCATTATCTTGTCAAAGCAGAAACACATATCATGAAAAAATGTACTTAGGGAGAATTACCAGGCCATGGGCTTAGATAGGACTCAAAATCACTTGAAGTAGTCTTAGAAGAGAAAATGTTGAACAGTGAGTGTTTCAGTAAATAGAATAGGAAAAAGAATAAATCATACTGTGCTGTGATTCTAATAACAGATGTGTCTCTTATCCAAGCCTTAGCTTCAGTTGGCTGCAGGTTTAAAATTTTGCATGGTAGCTAAAAATACAGAAAAACATGCTGTACATTCTTCAAGGGGGTGATTAGCCTCCTGCTGGAGGAATGTCAGCTATTGTTCTCCTCCCAATCAGGGCAGTTTCAAGATGAAGCTAAAGTCACTTTTTATTTTCCATCTCAAGTTTCCATGGTAACAGTATGTAATCATCATATTTGTAAATAGCAACTACCCATTTAACTTCCCAGCCACTCTGAACATTTTTTGCTACAATTTTAACATCCTCGAAATGTCCAACTCTTTATCTTCTTACAATCTTTCTGTCAGTATAGATAATTATTTGGGGATATTTCTGTGTAAGAAATCTTCAGTGATGCAGTGGGGGTCTGTACATGTACAGACACATAATGAACATTCTCTGGCCATGGCACATCCTATTATAAATCTTTATTTTTCAACTTCTTACAATGTTGCCAAGTCCAGGCCTCTCAGGTTAAATGCCATTCAGCCCAATTCACATTCCAGAGATTTCTTTTGGAGTTTCAACTAACTTTTTTCTGTTGTGGCCAAAAATGTGGCTATGGAAGAAAAGAACAGTTTGCCTTCATGGACAGGATCCTTACAGCTTTTTCAGCAAGTCTGGGAACAGGGCATGGATGATACCATGG
>VZSJ01004403.1:0-30559 GCA_013398405.1 Pheucticus melanocephalus
ATTCTCCAATCACTAAAAGTTAGTACATTACAGTTTAAGCTAGAAGTTGTTTTTCAGTTTTCTTGTATTGGAAAATTCTGAGATCGTTTTTCTACTTGCAACATTTGCTGACTTGTTTGCCTGTGCTATCTTTCTGCTTGGTAAAAACATCTTGTTTGAGGTGGGTTTATCCTTTGCTCTAAGGCATAAAAACCCCTTCTAACTAACACACCCTTTGCCTCCTTGGTTATCCATAAGACTGGCTCAGCAATTCTTTTCTTCTCTATCAAAACTTGCTTCCATCTCTATTCCTTCATCAGACTCTACATTCAAAAATCTTTCTGCTAAGCCTACATATCTGTGAGACTTTCTTGCCAAACTTTCATCCTTCCCAACACCATAGGGGCTTCACCTGCTTGGCCTGCTTGATGGCAGCACACTTCTCACAGTCATGCATAACCTGAGAAATACTGTCCATGGTTCTGATCCACCCCTTGGTCTCATGGCCACTTAGAGGTGGCATCTCTACCTTGATGACCTGAGACATCATGGGCCCATCGAGCTAGGAACAACTCCCACTTGTGTTGCTAATCTAGATCTGTCTTTGACACCTCTATCTTTGATACCTGATCCACCTGCTCATTGTTTCAGTGTTCCTCATTAGCTCTACTCTTGGGGACATGGGCATCTACATGACAGACTTTCACAGGCATCTTCTCTACCCAAGGGGCAATGTCTTTCCATTCATCAGCAGCCCAGACTGGTTTTCCTCTACGCTGCCAGTTGGCCATTTCCCACCTTTCCAGCCAGCCCCAAAGAGCATTGGCTACCATCCATGAAACAGCATAAAGGTAGAGCTTTGGCCACTTCTCTCTTTCAGCACTGTCCAGGGGCAACTGAACAGCCTTGAGTTCAGCAAGTTGACTTGATCCATCTTCTCCTTCGGTAGCTTGTGCAATCTGTCACATGGGTCTCCATGCAGCTGCTTTCCACTTCTGGTTCATCCCTACGATGTGACAGGAAACACAGTGAAAAGAGCATAGTGTGTTTCCTCTGCTGGCAGTTGGTTGCATAGTGGAGCTTCTTCAGCCCTTGTAACTTGTTTCTGCTCCTCTTCATCAGTGAGACCAAAGTTTTCACCTTCCGGCCAGTTTGTAATTATCTCCAAAATCCCAGGGCGATTCAGGTTTCCAGTACGGGCGTGCTGTGTGATGAGCACAATCCATTTGCTCCATGTAGCACTGGTGGCATGGTGAGTAGTGGGAACCTTTCCTTTAAACACCCACCCCAGCACCGGTAGTCGGGGTGCCAGGAGGAGTTGTGCTTCTGTAGCCAGTCATCTTTGAGGGACTTGAACTCCTTCATAGGCAGCCAAGATTTCCTTCTCTGTGGGAGTGTAGACGGCTTTGGACCCTCTGTAACTTTGGCTCCAAAATCCCAGTGATTGACCCCGAGTCTCCCCAGGCGCCTTCTGCCCAAGGCTCCAGGACAAGCCATGGTTCCCGGCTGCAGAGTAAAGAATATTCCTCACGTCTGGTCCAGTCCTAAATGGGCCAAGGGCTACCACATGAGTGATCTCCTGCTTGATCTGGGCAAAAGCTTGTTGCCGCTCAGGGCCCCAGTGGAAATCGTACTTCTTGTGAGTAATCAGGTAGAAAGGGCTCATGATCTGGCTGTACTCGGGAATGTGCATTCTCCAAAAGCCTATGGTGCCTAGGAAAGCTTCTGCTTCCTTCTTGCTGGTTGGTGGAGACATCACAGTGATCTTACTGATGACCTCAGTGGGAATCTGATGCTGTCCATCTTGCCACTTCACTCCCAGGAACTGGATCTCTTGGGCAGGTCCCTTGACTTTGCTCTTCTTGATGGCAAAGCTGGCTTCCAGCAGAATCTGGATGATTTTTTCTCCTTTCTGAAATACTTCCATTGCCATGTTTCCCCACACAATGATGTCATCTATAGACTGCAGGTGTTCCGGAGCTTCACCCTTTTCCAGTGCAGTCTGGATCAGTCCATGGCAGGTGGTGGGTCTGTGTTTCCACCCCTGTAGCAGGCATTTTCAGGTGTATTGTATGCCCCTCCAGGTGAAAGGGCCTGCATACTGGCCTGAGGCCTGCATACTGCTGCCAGAGGAATGGAGAGAAACGCGTTAGCAATGTCTATAGTGGCGTACCACCTCACTGCCTTGGACTCCAGCTCGTACTGGAGTTCCAGCATGTTCGGCCCAGCAGCGCTCAGCGGTGGAGTCGCTTCATTCAAGCCACGATAGTCCACAGTCAATCTCCATTCTCTGTCAGAATTGCGCACAGGCCAAATGGGGCTGTTGAAGGGTGAGTGAGTCTTGCTGACCACCCCTTGGCTCTCTAGCTCATGGATCGTTCTGTGGATGGGGATCACAGCATCTTGATTCGTTTGATACTGCCGGCAGTGCACCATTGAGGTGGCAATTGGCACTTGTTGCTCTTCCACCTTCAGGAGTCCTACTGCAGATGGCTCTTTTGATAGCCCAGGCAAGGTGTTCAACTGCTTAATGTTCTCTGTCTCTACAGCAGCTATGCCAAAAGCCCACCTGAGTCCCTTTGGGTCTTTGTAAAGCCGTTCCGGAGGAAATCTATGCCCAGAATACATACAGGGCCTCTGGGCCAGTCACAATAGGAATTTCTGTCACTCCTTCCCAGTCAGGCTCACCTCAACTTCCAACAGAGTCAATTGCTGTGATCCACCCATCCCCCTGGCAGTGGAAACAGGTTCTGCCCCCACATGTCACAGAATCACAGAATTTCTAGGTTGGAAGAGTCCTTTAATATCATCCAGTCCAGCCCATGTTCTAACACCTCAACTAAATCATGGCACCAAGTGCCACATCCAGTCTTTTTTTAAGCACATCGAGGGATGGTGACTCCACCATCTCCCTGGGTAGATGATTCCAGTATTTGACCACTCTTTCTGTGAAAAACTTCCTCCTTAATAATTCTAGCCTGTGTTTCCCTTGGCGCAGCTTGAGACTGTGTCCTCTTGTTCTGTCTGTTGTTGCCTGGAGAAAGAGAGTGACCCCCAGCTCACCACAGCCACCCTTCAGGAAGCTGAAGAGAGTGATAAGGTCACCTCTGAGTCTCCTTTTCTCCAGGCTGAACAACCCCAGCTCCCTCAGTCGTTCTTCATACAGCTTGTGTTCCAAGCCCCTCACCAGCCTCGTTGCTCTTCTTTGGACACGCTCAATCATCTCAACATCCCCCCTAAACTGAGGGGCCCAGAATTGGTTGCAATACTCAAGGTATGGCCTCACCAGTCCTGAGTACAGGGGCAGAATGACCTCCCTGCTCCTGCTGGCCACACTATTCCTGATACTGGCCAGGATGCCACTGGCCTTCTTGGCCACCTGGGCACAGTGCTGGCTCATGTTCAGCCGACTATCAGCCAGCACCCCCAGGTCCCTTTCCTCCTGAGCACTGTCCAGCCACACCGTCCCCAGCCTATAACATTGCAGGGGGTTATTGTGGCCAAAGTGCAGGATTCGGCACTTGGACTTATTGAACTTCATCCCATTGGATTCTGCCCATCCATCCAACCATTCCAAGTCCCTCTGCAAAGCCCTCTGTCCACCTAACAGATCCACACATGCTCCCAGCTTAGTGTCATCTGCAAATTTGCTAATGAAAGACTCTAAACCCTCATCCATGTCGTCAATAAAAATATTGAACAGAACTGGCCCCAGCACGGACCCCTGAGGGACACCACTTGTGACTGGCTGCCAGCTGGATGCAGCACCATTCACCAGCACTCTCTGGGCCTGGCCATGCAGCCAGTTCCTAACCCAGCACAGAGTGCTCCTGTCCAAGCCACGGGCTGCCAGTTTGTCTAAGAGTATGCTGTGGGAGACAGTGTCAAAGGCCTTGCTGAAATCCAAATAAACAACATCTACAGCCTTCCCTGCATCCACCAGGTGGGTTACCTGGTCATAAAAGGTGACCAGGTTGGTTAAACATGACCTACCCCTCCTAAACCCATGCTGGCTGGGTCTGATACCCTGGCCATCCTGTAAATTTTGCGTCATGGCGCTTAATATGAACTGTTCTATTATTTTGCCAGGTACTGAGGTCAGGCTGACTGGTCTATAATTACCAGGATCCTCCTTTGCACTCTTTTTGTGAATGGGTATCACATTGGCCAGCTTCCAGTCATCCAGAACCTCACCAGTGAGCCAGGACTGTTGGTAAATGATGGAGAGTGGCTTTGCAAGCTCATTTGCCAGCTCTCTCATTACCCTGGGCTGGATCCCGTCTGGTCCCATAGATTTATGAACATCCAAGCATTTCAGTCGTTCTTTGACTGCCTCCTCTTGGATAATGGAGGGACCATTTTGCTCCCTGACACCATCAACCAGCCCAGGCGGGCAGGTGTCTTGAGGGCAAGTCATCTTCCCACTAAAAACTGAGGCAAAGTAGGCATTAAGCACTTCTGCCTTCTCCTCATCTGCAGATACTAAGTTCCCTCCCTTGCCCAATAAAGAACAAAGGCTGGTCTTACCCTTCCTTCTAGCATTAATGTATTTTTAAAAACATTTTTTACTATCCTTAGAAGTCGCCATTCTAAGTTCAAACTGAGCTTTGGCCTCCCTAATTTTTTTTCTGCATACTCTAGCAGCCTTCTTGAATACTTCTTTAGAGACCTGACCCTCCTTCCAACGCTGACATATCTTCTTTTTATTCCTAAGTTCCTCCAAAACCTCCTTGCCCAGCCAGGCTGGACATTTATCCTGTTGACTGATCTTTCGACACACAGGGACAGTCTGCTCCTGTGCCCTCAAGATCTCTGTTTTGAGGCATGCCCACCTTTCCTGAACTCCTTGGTTTTTAAGGGCTGTTTCCCAGGGGATGCTCTGAATAAGTCTCCTAAACAGGCCAAAGTCTGCCCTCTGGAAGTCTAATGCAAGAGTCTTACTGGTGCTCCTCCTGACTTCACCAAATATTGAGAACTCTATTATTTCATGATTACTCTGCCCCAAGTGACCTCCAACCACCACATCTCCCACCAGCCCGTCTCTATTTGGAAACAGCAGATCTAACACAGTCCCTCCTCTGGTGGGTTCACCCACCAGCTGCGACAGAAAGTTGTCCTCCATGCATTCTAAGAATTTCCTGGACTGCCTCTTTACCGCTGTATTAAGTTCCCAGCAGATGTCTGGCAGGTTGAAGTCACCCACAAGAACAAGGGCTGATGATCTTGAAACATTACCTAGCTGCTTATAGAATAAGTCATCTACCTCTTCTTCCTGGTTGAGTGGGTGATAACAGACTCCCAGTAGGGTGTCAGCCTTGTTGGCCTTCCCCTTAATTCTTACCCACACACATTCAACTCCGTCTTCCTTAGTTTAGATTTCTATGGCATCGAAAGTCTGCTTGATATAAAGGGCCACCCCTCCACCTCTTCTTCCTTTCCTGTCTCTTCTGAAGAGCTTGTGTCCATCCAGTGCAGTACTCCAGCTATGTGAGTCATCCCACCGTGTTTCCGTGATGGTAACTGCATCATAGCTCTGCAGTTGCACCATGGCCTGCAGCTCTTCTTGTTTGCTGCCCAAGCAGTGTGCATTGGTATACACGCACCTCAGCTGGGCTACTGACTTCACCCCAACTTAGCCTTGCACCCCTTGGGCCTGCTTCCAGATAGCTCAGCTGCTTCCCCCTCCCCCTTCAAACATAGTTTAAAGCCCTCTCAATGAGGTCTGCCAGTTCATGAGCTAAAAACCTTTTGCCCTTAACAGAGAGATGTACCCCATCTGGTTCCAGCAGAGCAGATGATGTAAAAGTTTCCCCATGATCAAAGAATCCAAAATTTTGCCGGTGACACCAACCCTTAAGCCACTTGTTGATGATGTGGATTCTCCTGTTTCTTTCATCATTTTCCTCCACCACCAAAGGGACTGAGCAGAATACTACCTGAGCTCCTGCCCTATTAACTACCAGATCCAGTACTCTGAAGTGCTTTCTAATTGTCTTTACACTCCTCTTCTCAATCTCATCACTGCCAGCCTGGAGTATCAGCAGTGTGTAATAATCAGAGGGCTGAATCAGCCCAGGAAGTCTCTCAGTGATATTTGGTACCCGGGCCCCAGGGAGACAACAGACCTCCCTGTAGGATGGGTCTGGTCAGCATATGGGGCCCTCAGTTCCCTTCAGGAGGGAATCACCTACTACGATTACCCTTCTTTTCTTCTTGATGTTAGAGGTAGCAATCCATCTTACAGATGAATCATAATTTGGGGGTTCACTGGGCAGACAATTTTCTCCTAAATCATCTAGTTGGGTCTCTAGATCCAGGACCTCATACCTATTCTGAAGTGGTACCTGGCTGGATGATGGGGGTGGGGAGGAGTTTTTGTTATTACCTCCCTGAATGGGGACCCATTTCCACTCCTCTGCATCTCTCAGGTGCCCTTCTATTGCCTGAGAGCGGGAGGCATATAAGTCCTGAGTCTCTCGGTCAGAGGCCTCCCTTAAAGATGGAAGGGCTGAGCTCCACCAGTCTATTTCCCTTTCACTTTCCCTGATACTCCTTAACCTTTCAACTTCCTCCCTAAGCTCAGCCACTAGTGAAAGGAGGTTGTTCACTTGTTCACATCACAGGCAGGTTTCCTCCACAACACTCCCTGAAGCCACCAATAAACTCAAACACTCTGGGCATGGGTGGGTCTGTACAGGCACATCCTTTTTGGAGGGCTTGACTTGGTCACTTACACTTATACCAGCCACAGTTTTTGACCGTGTAGAAACCATTACTAACAGACACCTCAAACACAACCAGGCAGCAAAAAGACCTCAAACAACACAGAGGACTCCTTACTAGCAAGAAAGCTGCCAACCCTGCCTGCTTGCCCTGCCTGCGCGAACTGCTGCACAAAGTGCCTTGTACACGCCCCAGAGACTCAGCACAGCCCTGTTTGCCCACTCCTGTTCGCCGCGCTCCGTGTCCCAATGGCATTAGGGTACACAGTATCAACTAACACTTCAGAGCCATATTTCTGTGGCTCTGATGTGCCAGACTATCACTCCACACCATCCAAAAGACCCAGTTTTCCCGTGCCTCTTATTGGCTAGAGGCAGGGCCCCTCTAGCCCTGGTTTTTATTTCTTTTCTGGGCATACATACTAGAGGTTCCTTCAAGGAGATCTGACAGATCATACCTGGCAGCTTGGTCAATGAAGGCTTTCACTTCAGTGGAACATCACTTGCTTAATCTTTCCCTCCTTGAGCTGGTGCAGCCATGCTGCCAGGACAGAAGTGGGTTTTCCATCCCACCTTCCCCTGTCTTCGCCATGGTCACACAGGAAGAACCACAGGTCAGCCCGTGGGGTGTACCCTCTCTCTCTAGTTGGGGAATGTTGGGCTCTGACTTTGGGGCCTGTGACTTGCACTGGTGTGATAAGGGAACTGTTCCTCTTCACCTCCTCTCTCATCTCCCTTATGTCCTCTTGGAGACTCTTAACCACAGCAGAGACATGAGCCTGCATTGGGTCATTGATCATACTCATAATTTCTGAGCTTGTTGGCAACAGATCCCACTGTCTCTCAGTTGCTATCAACATAAATCACCGCAATAAAGGTGGTGTATTGGGATGGCCCCAGATTTGCCAGGGTCCACAGCATTTGCCCTGTGCACCTGACCTTGTCGGGGTCATTATCATGTTGTCCATCCCTCCCAAAGAGTCCCTCCAATACTGCCACTTCTCTCAGCTGTTGGATCCCTTACTCAAGAGTCTTCCAGCACATTCTATCATGGTGCTCCTGCATTTTCTCTCTGTGGACAAACCTCTCTTACACTTATTAAAAGTTGCTCATTAAAAGAGGGAAAGGGGCCCTGGTTTACAAATACTTGATTCACACCTGAGTCCTGGATCCCAAATTCCTTGCCTCACCACCATCCAGTTGCACACGTGTACCCATAAGGTCCCAGACCAGAAACCAGGTTGTATTAGCCTCACGTTCCCATCGTACAATGTCTTTGTGCAGATTATGGAGACTTTCATATGTCAGGGACTCAGTGATTATCTCAACCATTTGCTCCCCTGCAGGTTGTGAGGGCCCTCCTTTCTTATACTTACTTTATCTGGGTGCTCTGATTTCATCTTAGACTTCCTCATTTCCACAGAGGTGACTGCTGCTGTCTGGGGCTGCCCTTGTGGTACAGCTGGAACCTGGACGGTTCTAACATCTGTGAGTTCAGTGGCTGCACTATCAGGCTCTCCCTCTTTGAGGCAGGGGGAGGGTTTCTCACCAGCTGGGGAAATGTACTCCTTCAGCATCTGGCCCATCTCCTTTACCAGAAACCCCACCCAATCTGGGTGATTAATTTCTGGGGTGGGCCGTGGGGCAGGGTAAGGCTCTGGGGCATCATCTCTAGTTTCTGGGGTAGGTATCAGGGTGCTTATCCAAGTCAATCTTCCCTTATCTCTGAATGCTTACTAGAACAGGCCTATCAGCAACACCAACCACTGTATGATATCATTAGCATTTAGAGAAGATTTGAACCCTTTGAAAACTGGTGGGGCAGACCCAAAGAGCTGGGTGAAGGGTTGGGAGAAAATTTCCCCTGGTGTCATTTTCTCACAGTAAGTATCATTATTAAGGAACCCCAAAACCATACAGTTAGTGTATGACAGCTCTGAATCCATGTGCCCTCCTTCTAGAGGAAGATAAAAATCCATTAATTCTTCACCTTATTAACCCATAAAGCCACAGTAGCCTTAGTTATAGGATTCATGTTTAGATAAGGGCCTGCAAATGGAAGAAATATAGCCATGACTACATGCCACCCAAAACAGAGTAAGCTAGACCACATGGTGTCACCTAACAAGGTTTCTATATCCAACACACAAAAAATTAGGTTACTCAAGATTTTTTCTCTCTGTGCCCTCAGGCCCCACATTGGGCACCAGAATCTGTCTTGGTTTGAAAAGACAGATATCTGCTTAAGGAAGGTAGGAGCCTCCCTGAAATGGAAAATGTAAACCCCTTCCCTGCGAATTATTATAATTTTGAAATTAAGAAGCTCTCAGGCAAAGATATGGGAATAGGTAGAATGGGAAATTTAAAATACAAATGTAGTAATACAAAAAAACCCACTGACAAAGTCAGAGTCCAACCTGAGACCCTGTTGGTCAGGGTGTTGGTCGCAGTCCGATTAAATGGTGGCTGCAGTCCTCCTGGTGTGACAGATGTGGTTCTGTTAAGGCAGCGATCCTGCAGAAGGGTGTAGTTTTCCTCTGAAGGTCTAGTGGTGGTGTAGATGGGCCTGGTCTTCCTCTGAAGATCCAGTGGGAAAAGGCTGGCTGTGGTTTTCCAAATCTCAGATTATATCCAGTTAGGAATGCTTGGCTCCTCCCCATGGGTGGAGCATCTCACAATGGGATGATGCAATTTTATCAGTCACGCAGTGAGGCTCAATGGCCCATTAACAGAAGGTATCTCCCCAGAGGGAGGATGGGTCGTGGAAGAGGTAAAGAAAACTGCCCCACCTAGTTTTAACAGCTGGGCCATTAACAGAAGATATGCCCTCAGAGTTATGAGGGATGAGACATGGAAAAGATAAAGAACACCCTCCTACCTCCCAATGATACAATGATAGATTACATACTTTTGGTCACATCTTGCATTGCAACCTAAGACATGTCACAGTTGACACTGTGAGGTCATACAACCTGCCCTGGGATGTCACAAGGGTGTTCTGTGATGTCACAGCCCACTCTAGGATGTCTCCTCTGTCACCTCACAGCCCACTCTATGAAGTCATATCACCCCCTTGTGACATCTAACCTGCTCTATGATGTCATACAATTGAGCAGGGATGTCACAGCCTGCTCAGTGAAGTCACATAGTGCCCTCTATGATGCTGTAGCTGCTTGATGACCTCACATTACAGACTCTGTGATGTCATAGCCCCATCTGTGACCTCACCCAGCCCACTCTGTGCTGTCACACAGCCCCTTTCTGACATCACAGCTGCTCTGTGCCTCTATGGCACAGCCACAGAGGTGCCACTGTGACACAGCCCCCTCTGGGACATCCCACAGCCCCTGCCAGTGCTGAGCCCCTGTGAGCTCTGTCTGTGCCCTGCTGGTGCAGCCCGGCCCAGCTCAGCAGCACAGACACAGCACCAGGACTTTATGACCCTCTGGGACTTTGTGCTCAGGCCCTGAACATCAGTCCCTGAGAGGGAGCTGAAGAAACCTCTAAAGAATTCACAGTCAGAACCAAACTCCAAAGTTCCTGGTACCTTTAATGGGTCCCACTGAGGGACACAACGGAGAAAGTGTCCCCAGGCCCCAGGCAGAGCAGAGAACTGGAGGCACTGATCACAGGTGGGGACAAAGAGAAGCCAAGTCTTGGTGACCTGGGGCACAGCAGGGTCTGTGCCACCAAGGGCTGTGTGGAGACACCTTGTCCTGAGGCCCTGGAGCCTCCTGGCACAGCCCCAGCCAGGCTGGGCACTGTCACCCCCTTGTCTTGCTCTCAGGATCCTCCCCCCCATCCCAGTGGCCTCAAGGATCTGCTGGAACAGGTCCCTGGGGAGCCTTGGTCAGGAATGGCCCTGTGGGGGCTTCCAGGGAGTGCACGTTCTTCAAAGGACTTTGGATTTTGCTTTTGCATTGGATTTCTGAGAGGTTTGTGCAATTGTGGTCTCCAATTATCTGATGTAATGAGTTCCTTAAGATCCTTTGTCAGTAAAAACACTCAGTGGGCTCATTAATGCTTCAAGGTACCTCCATTTTTTTTTAAGTACTTGGTGTTTCCCTTTTGATACTGATGCCTTAAGTTTCAGCTTTCATACTTTCCAAATTCAGTACTGCATTAGTATATAACTCTGAACTTCAGATAGAGTGTTAGCAAGTTCTCTTCACAGTGTAGTTAGACAAAACAATCTAACACTGTCTTGCCTCTGTTCCAGGTAGCCTCTTTAGGCATCAATACAGACTCTGTGAGAAGTTTGTGCAATCATGGCCCCAATTATTTGCGTTAATTAGTCCTTTGAGAACTTTGTATTGACACTCAGTGGGGCTCATTAATGCTTTGAGGCACTCAGGTGTTTAAGGTGCTTTGGATTTTCTTTCCCACACTCAATCTCTGAGAGGTTTTTGTGCAATCCTGGCCTCCAAGTCCCTCCTCCAAGGAGTCCATGAGGAGCCTGTGTTTAGAATAGATCTCAGTGGGACCCATTAATGCCTCGAGACATTTTGGGATTTTTTTCTGATTGACTCCAAAGGTTTGTGCAATCTCCTCTCAGGCTCTGAGATTCCAGGGCTCAGCACTAAATGCACCACAGGGTTCATTAGGATCAAGCCAGTCCTGACAAAGCATGGCTCTGCCTTGATTTCCCTCTGGTCTGGTGCCATTCATTAGGAAGGTTTTTCTACTGCAGTAATGGAGAAATACTTCTAAGTGCTTCTAAAAAATATGAGTTCGTATTTTAAAGATTGTATTTTATTAAATTTCTCTTTAGAGAAGAGTTGATTGCAGCCTTCAGTGACTGCTGTTGACCCAGGGACTTTGCTCAGGCAGTCTGGCCTGGTCAGAGAAGATGTGCCTTGAGGTCTGAGCCAGTACGGACAACCTTGCTCAACATTCCACCCCCATCCTGTCTTTCCTCACTCACCTGGGACCTGCACTGCTTGGAGAACTGACTGCACTCAGGCAAATTGGGGATTTATTTTTTTTAAGCAATCAAAAATTCCTGAGTTTCCTCATTGAAAAATGAGGAAAGACACCCTCCTCAAGTGTGTGCCAAGCCCAAGCTGCCACCAAGGACATTCCCTTTCCCCAAGACAGAGCGCTGCAAGAAATGTTTTATTCCTCTGGATTCTTTGGTTCCACGAGGCCCTGCTGTGTGACAATGGACCCTCAGTTCTACGGGGCTGCACAGTGTCACTTTGGCCCTGATATAGGCTTAAACAGATTATAGTTGGCTGTGTAATCAAGGGTTAAACAGACTATAGTTTACAGTGTAATCAAGAAAAGGTGGTCCTTTTCCTATATTGCTGTGTAAGCAAGAGCAGATGGTCCTCTTTCCTATACTTTAAGGGGATCCTCTATACCCTAAGGGAATATAGTTTATTGTTTAAGACTAAACAAGTGCTCAAAAAAATGGTAGAAAGTGGATCTGTGTTTTGGACCATGGCCAGATGTGAAGAGAGTCTGCGCAAAGACCAGGTTCATTCAAAGGGCATACTAGGAAGACTGCTTACTTCATCCCATGACCACTGCCCAGGAGACCCCCAGAAAGCAATGTGTCTTAGTTTGGAGAAACGGATGTCTGCTAAGGAGGCAGGAGCCTCCCCTGAAATGGAAAAATGTAAACTCCCTCCCTCCAAATTGTTAAAAATTTTAAATTAAGGGGCTCTGAGGCAAAAATATGGGAGCAGGAATAACAGTTCTTTATTAGGGAGAAAAATAAAAAGATAAACAATGCAGCAGACCAAAACAATACTGATAGAGTCAGAACACAACCTGATACCCTGTTGGTCAAGGTGTTGGCAGCAGTGCAATTGGAAATGTGGCTGCAGTCATCCTGGAGTGTCAGGTGTGGTTCTGTTGGAGCAGGGATCCTGTAGAAGGGTGTAGTCTTCCTCTGAAGATCCAGTGGAGAAAGCTGTGCTGGTGTTCCAGGAACTCCAGATTATATCCTGCTAGGAATACTTGGCTCCTCCCTCCAGGTGGAGCATCTCACAATGGGATGCTATAGTTCTTATCAGTCATGCAATGACATTCAATAGCTGTTATCAGCAGATGTCTCCCTGGTTGTGGAAGAGATAAGGAAAACTGCCCACTTAACAGAAGACAACTGCCATACAGATGGCAAATAGAATACAATTTGCTTGGCAATCCAGGACACAGTGCTAAGAGTGTGCAGGCGCAGAACAATAAAAACGGATTAACATACAAAGTGAGAGCAGGCGGGGATAGGTTATAGATATGTATAGGCGATGACAAATATGTATGAGCTTAAGTGTATTTAATACAGAGCATCGGCTCTGCTGGACACACACGGCTTTGATGAAGTGATTCCCCGTGTGTCCAGCGCTGAATAAACAAACATCTACTTCACTAACCTGCTGGTTGTGGAGTCTTTATTTCCACGTGTCAGTTGGTGAACCAGTCAGGAGTCTCTCTGCTCGTCTGCAGGACTGACTGGAGGATGATGTCCTAGGCACGCCCTGAGCGCTTTTCTTGGAGTAACTACTTCCCCAGCTGCTCACTGCGGAAGCAGGGAAGAACCTCCTGCGGTTGCAAACAGCATGTTTGACAAAGGCGGGGCCAGTAAATTGTAGGGGGCGCTGGTGCTTGGCCAGGGGCTGCTGGTGAACCACTCAGAGACATCTGGTGTACGGCATAGTCCCCATTTAGGAGGAGGGTGCCCTGGGATTTGCCGACTGATAAGAGCTAGGGATCTTGAGCATAGATCAAGCAAATCCAGGGTTACTGCTGCATCCCAGCATCGGGAGCCAGGATGGACCTGCTAATGGCTGAAGCAGGAAAAGGGTAAGCAGACCCTTTTAAATGATTACTTGGATTATACTTGCAGCTGCTGGAGGGGTATTAAGTGGAATAATAATTGGACTATTAAATTCACAGGGCAAAAACATTAAATGTGTAGAAGAGATCCTGAAACTGTTGAAGGCAGTCCAACTCTGAGAAACTGGCAATCATGGACATCAAAGCACTCCAAAAAGTAAGTTAGGAATTGGAAAAAGGAAATGAGCTAGTGGACAGACAGGCAAAACAGGCAGCCAAGAGAAAGGTAAAAACAGGAGCCTTGATGGGCAAATCTCCCTAGAAGATGAGCCAAAATTCACCAAAGAGGATCAAAGCCTCATTTCTGACCTAGATGGGTCATTTAATAAAGAAGGGTAGGCTCTCACCCCACAAGGGCAACTGGTCATTCCCTCCTATTTAATATGGCCTTTGGTTAGGGAAGAGCACAAGAAAAGGCACTGGGGGGCAGATGCCCTATACCAGTTCCTACTGAGAGAAATTATTGCTGGGAATTACATGCCACTGTGAAACAGGTGACTCTGCAATGCAATCTTTGCCTCCAGACTAATCCCAAAAATACCCCCAACCAAAATTAGGCCAAACTGGGAAAGGCAATGGGCCTGGGCACCAGTGGCAGATTGATTTTATGGAACTCCCAGGAAAAAGGAGGTTTAGATATTTACTGATACTAACTGATACCTTTTCAGGCTGGCCAGAGGCATTCCCTACCAGAACAGCCAAGGCTAGGGAGGTAACAAGAATACTAATAGAGGAGATAATACTGCTCTTTGGAGTTCCAGCAACTATGTCTAAGAGGACATAGAGTACCTAAGAGAACAAAGAGGATTAAGAGGACCACATTTTACCTCAAAAATAGTGCAGCAAATCAGCTACCATTTGGGTATCAATTGGCAGCTTCATACCCCATATCATCCTAGCCAAGTGGACAGGTAGAAAAGATGAACCACTTAATCAAGCAGCAGATTGTGAATTTAGGACAAGAAACAAACTTGACCTGGCCTCGGTCTCTTTCTCTAGCACTCTTGTGCATACAAACTAGGACAAGGGGAAAAGAAGGACTGAGCCCTTTTGAAATCTTGTATGGGAGACCTTATTGAATACAAAAAGGGATGTCCACATAAGCTGGGGATGAAATTATGACCTCCTACATAGTGGCATTAGGCAAACAACAAAACTGAGAAATGTGGTTGAGACTTGAAGCAGGGGTTTGGATGGGCCTGTGCATAACATCCAACTTGGAGATTGTGTGTATGTAAAGACTCTCGCAGAAAAAACTCTGGAACCACAGTGGGAGAGACCATTCCAGGTGCTCCTCACTTCCTTCACAGCAGTCAAGATCAAGGAACAAGCATCATGGATACATCACACCAGAATCAAAAAGGCTCCACCATCTTCCTGGAAGGCCACACAAGTACATCCTGGAAAGCTACTCTTTACACGATCCTAATCTTAATCAAAGGATGTGTGAATATGCAAAAACCAAAAAATGTAATACCGATGCACACCTTCAATGGCATCACCACTATTAAGAAGTTGTGGGGAGGCTTCTATAGGTCTACAGGTATGATTGTTACTAGGAATTCTAAAAACTTTTTAGGGAAAGTATTATATGATGCAACAAAATATAGGCCCATAGGTTCAACAGAGGTTGGCAATAAATGCTTAATTAACTGTACAGTTTCTGAATTCTCATTGAAAGGAAAGAACACAGGGGTATACAATTTCTATACAATAACACAAATTTATTTAAATAAAGTCAAGGATCTTGATGAAAACAACAAAAAATGAAAAGACCCAACATAAAGAGGAGCTACAACCTCTAATTACCAAAATAGGGCCATATGCCATTAAAAATTCGGGAATTCAAAAGCTATTGATTAACCCAGAATGGTCCCTGAAGCGAGTTGAAATGGCTACGCAGGTGAGTGTTCCTAACATCTGGTCAGAATGTGCTTCATTCCTTAAGACTTCCTTCATGGAATGGCCCAATTGGCTACAGAAACTTGTATACATACAACTTGAAGGAAGAAAAACCTTACAGAGGTGCTGGGAACAGGACTGGGGGTTTTAAATACAATAGATTCAGAAGGACTAATGTTATCTGTAGCAGGCGGCAATCTAGTTAAATTATAAAAACCTCTCAGTCTTCCTTACTAGCATTAGGCACTAGCCAATGGAAATTATCTAAAGTATTACCAGGGTGGGAAAATATGGAGGAATGGGATCATGAGTTAACAATAACTGCACTAAATACATTCCAAGACAATGTTTCATTAAAATATTTTCAGCTATATACAGGCACAACTATGGATGCAATCAATTGCTGCCTTAATTATACAAGAGGGAGGGGAGGGCCTTCCCCACTGAGATCCGAAGGATTGTTTGGGACAATGCTACTAAGGTAGAAAGAGAGCTTCGTGGAGTCCTGGTGGACTTTAGTAAATTTCACATATGAGCCTGTCACTAGCATAGTGACTGATTTCATGTTGACCATTCATAATGCCTCAATACACATGATCCACTCCATCATTGCCTTAGGATTGAACCATGACAAAACCTTGTTATATCCTTCTGAACATAGAACTTGGGCACGAAAGACTAAAGGAGGGCAGAGAACTGTAAATATAGAGTCTTGTATTGCAAGGGAACAATTCATCTGTGAAAGCAGCACCATAGATAAACAAGACATTTACCCAGATACTGAACAGAGTATCTGTCATTTTGAGGTTCATCCAGTTAACCAAACAACTATGCTTGTGTATACAGGCCAAGGCTGTGCATATCTAAGAACAGCACGACTCACCATGGTGATAGATAGTTCTAACTATGATCTATAACCACTCTAACCTTTGTATCTGCAATTTTGTCAAAATAGGTGGGTGCTATTTTTCTTATCAGGCAATAGTTTTGTTGTATCAATATGCAAAAAACTAATTTTACTTCAGTTCAGGAGATATTACTCACACCCATCAGGGTGAACCTTACTCTAGTAAAACAATTATTAAGACATGAAGACCTAGGGAATATTCTCAGGGAAGTAAAGGAGACTGGAAAGAAAACTTTAATCACAATCCACCATGATGCTGAGGAGATAGGGAAAGTTTTAAGACAAGTAAGCGATGACATGACTCACCATTGATGGGAAGTACTTTTTGGATGGTCCCCTGTGGATGCTGACAGTCTGGGTTTCCCAGGCATTGCTCTGGGGAGTTTTGAGAAAGCTCAGAGAAAGAATTAAAACAATATTTTATCTTTGCAGCTGGTGTTTTGAATTTGTTATTTACTTGTAAGATGTTCACAAGAAGGGTGTTTTTCCTAATTAGCCAATGATGTGAGGGGTGTTTATTGAGGACCAATCAGGTCCAGCTTTGTCGGAACAGTCTATAAAACAATGTGATGGCTAATAAACTGGGCATTTGCCTTCTGACAACACAGGAGTTTGTGTTGCTTTATTCAGCCATCCCTAATACAAGTGACAGTCCCCTACCGCCACTGGGGTCTTAAATATGCTGTGTCATCCTATAATAGTGCTTTTAGTTTTAGTTTGCATAAGTCTAGTTTTATTTTTGTTTATGCTTATTTGGATTGTTAGGATAGTGAAATATATAAATGTAACAATCGCAATGCTTGAAGCGCATGAAAACACAATTAAAAATATTGTGGTATCACCTAGAAGGCAAAAGAATTTTCCTATAGTTTAGAAAAGGGGGGATTGCTATAGGCTTAAACAGACTATAGTTGGCTGTGTAATCAAGGGTTTAACAGACTAGTTTACAGTGTAATCAGGAAAAGGTGGTCCTTTTCCTATATTGCTGTGTAATCAAGAGCAGATGGTCCTCTTTCCTATACTTTAAGGGGACTTCCTATACTTTAAGGGATCTCACCTATTGTTGAAGACTGAACCAGTGCTCAAAAAACTGGTAAAAACTGGATTTGTGATTTGGACCATGACAAGAAGCCTTGGAGAATTGCAGATGTGAAGACACACAACCATAAAAGCTGATTGACATACAAAGTGAGAGCAGGCAGGGAGAGGTTATGGATATGTATAGGCAATGATAAATATGTATGAGTTTAAGTGTATATAATACAGAGCATCTGCTCTGCTGGACACACGCAGCTTTTAAGAAGTGATTCCCCGTGTGTCCAGCACTGAATAAACAAACATATCTACTTCACTAACCTGCTGGTTGCAGAATCTCTATTTCCATGTGTCAGACTTTGGTTCCATGGTCCCCACAGTGTCAAAGGAGTTTCTTTGATTCTCTGAGCTTCTGTGTGTCACAATGGATATTGGTTCCATGGGGCCTCAGAGTGTCGTAGGAGTTCCCTTGTTTCCATGTGCCCCAAAGTGTCATAGTCATCTCCTTTTTCCTGCAGCAACCAGCAGAAAACCCCACTGCTAGAGCCAAATGCCTGGGAAGGAGACAGGGGGGACATTTGGAGTGATAGATTTTGTCTTCCTAGGTCACAGTGATGTGAGGTTGGGCCCTGCTGTCCTGGAGATGGCTGAACACTGGCCTGCCCATGGGAAGGGGTAAGAGACAACAACCTCTGCCCATGGAACTACAACAGCAGAGAGGTCAGGCAGAAGGCTGGATTTAAAAGACTGTCACCAGCACAAGAAACATCAATTAGAGAGGAAATATGTAAGGTAATATCTTTATGGATAATTGATCGGTAAAGGGATGGGTGTTAATATCTTTGAAATGGGTGGTAATATTTCTACTGACTTTGGGCAGCAGGTTCGTTACCAGGTGCAGACAACTTGACTCCTGAAACAGACAAGAGTCTGCACAAGCCTGAACTTTGAGTGGAAATGCCAGGTTCAAGAAGAAATATGGGGTAGGCAGGTTGAGAAGGCTGTGCCTTCCTAGTACCTTGGCCAATGGGAAAAGGAAGAGGACAGCATGCAGCTGGGAGTTTAGGATAAAAAGAGCCTGCACCCTCAGAAACCTTGAGAGAGAAAACCCTGCAGCTGTGTGCTCCAGTGAACTCTCTCCCTTTATTCACATAAAGTTGAAGGACTCCTCTGTCTCATTTTTGGACATAAACCTCTGGCTTTTGTGGATTTTCCTGGCAGTGATAACATGGAATCTTATGAAAGCAAGAGTCCAGAGTTTCAAGGCGCAGCCTCATAGAGCCCTGGAGACCATTGTGTCACAATGGGAACACGTGGAACAAAGGCTCCATAGTGACATAGCAGGGCCTCATGGAATGCTGGAGACCATTGTAGCACAACCGGACCTCATGGAACTAAGGAGATTGCTGTGGTACAATGGAATCTCAAGGAAACAAGGGTCAGTTGTTAACCCAAGGCTCTGCTTTGACCAAGTGGGGCCTCATGGGACACAGGTGCCACTAGGACATTGCCAGGTCTAGTAGGAACAAGGCTCCACAGCAAGGCCTCAGGGCGCCCAGGAGAGCAGTGTGACAATGACATCTTGGGGAACCAAGTATCAACAGCAAACACAACGGGGCCTTGTGGAAGCCAGGTGCCACTTGGATATTGCCAGGGCAGGTGGAACTCAGCATCCATTGTGACACAGCACAGCCTCATGGAACTCAGCAGAGCGTTGGGACAACCTGGAATCTCATGGAGCCAAGGCTCTGCTTTGGCAAAGTGGGGCCCACAGGACACAGGTGCCACCGGGACATTGCCAGCTCTTGTGGAACCCAGTGTCCACTGTGACACAGCAGAACCTCATGGAAATATGGGGACCACTGTGATGCAATGGAATCTCATGGAAGCAAGTGTCAATTGTGAATGCAGCATGGCCTCATTGAACCCAGGGGCAACTGGGACCATGTTGTGGCTTGTGGAAGCAAGGGGCCATTGTGACACAGCGGGGCCTCTTGGAACCCAGGAGAACATGGTGGGTCCATGGATTCTCACAGAAGCACAGCCCCATTGTGGCAAAGTGTGGCGTCACAATGGTCTCCTGGGTTCCATGAGTCCTCGCTGTGTTTAGAATTGACACTTGGTTCCCCAAGATTCCATGGCATCCCTCTGCTCTCCTGTCATTTGAGGCTGTGCTGTGTCACAATGGACACTTGCTTCCACCAAGGCTGCAGATGTCCCAATGGCACCAGGTTTCTGTCAGGCCGTGCTTTGTCACAATGGGGCCTTGATTTTATGAGAATCCATTGCATCACAGTGGTCTCCTGGGTGCCACGAGGCCTTCCTTTGTCATTGTGGAACCTTGTTTGCACAAGCCTTGGCAACGTCCCAGTGGCGCAGGGGTTCCATGAGACCCTGCCGTGTCACAATGGGCCCTTGGTTCCATCAGGTTCCATTGTGTCACAGTGCTGTCCTAGGTCCCATGAGGCCTTGGTCTGCCACAGTGGTGTCTTGTTCCTACTAGGCCTGACAATGTCCCAGTGGCACCTGTGTCCCATGAGGCCCCACTTGATCAAAGTAGAGCCTTGCTTCGATGAGATTCCACTCTGTCACAATGTTCTGCTTGCTTTCATGAGAACCTGATGGGTTGACAATTGATCCTTGGATCCCAGAGATTCCATTGTATCACAGCAGTCTCATTGGATTCCATGAGGCCCTGCTGGGTCACAGTGGAGCCTTTGTGCTATTCATTTCCATGGTGTCACAATGGTCTCCAGTACTCCATGAGGCCACGCTGTAGAACAGTGGACCCTTGGTTCCATGAGTTTCCATCCCATCAGGATGATTTCTTGCATTCCCTGAGGCCCTGCTGTGTCACTATGGAGCCTTTGTTCCATGTGTTCCCATTGTGACACAACGGTCTCCAGCGCTCCATGAGGCTGCACCGTGAAGCTCTGGACACTCGCTACCATGGGATTCCATGGTGTTGCTATGGTTCCCTGGGTCCCATGAGGCCCCTCTTTGTAACAATTCAGACTTGGTTCCATTAGATTCCACAGTGTCACAGTATTTTACTTGGTTTCTTGAGAACCTGATGTGTTGACAGTTGACCCTTGGTTGCATGAGTTTCCATTCCATCACAGTGGTGTCCTTGGTTTCATAAAACCCAGGTTTGTCACAACGGAGCCTTGGTTTTAGGATATTCCATTGCAACACAGTGGTCTCACCACTATGAGACTGCACCATAAAACAGTGCACACTTGGTTCCATGAGATTCCATTAGGTAACAATGTTGTCCTGTGTTCCATTAGACCAGGCTCTGTCACTATGAGCATTTGCTTGCAGGAGCCTTGGAAATGTCCCATCAGCACCTGGGCTCCATCAGGCCCTGCTGTGTTAACAATTTACTCCTTGTTCCAGGACATTTCATTGCCTCACAATGGTCTCTTTGGTGCCATGAGGCCCCTCTGTTTCACAACGGGGACTTGGTTCTGTGAGTTTCCATGGGGTCACAGTGGTCTCCTGTGTTCCATTAAGGCTGGCTGTGTCACCATGGACACTTGGTTCCATGGGCAGTGGCAATGTTCACAGTGGTACCCCACAGTCTTACAAGTGACAGTTTGTTCCATGACATTCCATGGAGTCACAGCGGTCACTTGGATTCCAAGCAGATGCCTGGAGAAGGGGAGCTCAGCCCAAATATCCTGGGGGTCCCTGGACTGGTGTTTTTTGGGGGAAAATCTCTGGATCTTGCAAAACTCCAAAGCCAAGCCATGGATGCCCCTTGGAATGCAGCGGAGAATCATGAAAGCCAGGAGACCCTCATAGAATCCAAGAGACCCTCATGGAGCCAAGGCTGCAGTGGGTCACAGAAGACCCTTGTAGAAGCCAGGAGACCTTCATGGAGCCAAGGCTGCAGTGGGTCATAGAGGAACCTTGTGGAAGCCAGGAGAGCAATGTGAGGCTATGGAACAAAATGGCACCAAGGTTTCACTGGGACTTGACAGAACCTCATGGAAGCAAGGAAGCATTGTGTGCCTCTGGAATCAGCATCTGCAGGAGAGGCGACAATTTTCTGCTCCCTCCTGGGATGTTGGTGGACAATAAGGCCTGAGGCAGCCTCCCAAGTGTCCAGCTGTATCATTAGTGTGGGTGAAATCTGGGGGGATGCCCTGTCAACCCTGCTGCTCCTCCTGGCTGGGCTTGGAGCTGCTGGGACACTGGGGTGGGGGGGAATCCTTAGTGGTGTGCAAGGAAAGGTTCACCACAAGCAGCACTGGAACGAGATGTGCACGTAAAGCAAGTAAGATAGAAGAGAGAGCAAAATAGCAGAGCAAGTGATACAATGATGGCGGCAAGGGAAGGCAAGCAATCAATAAATATGATTGGTAAAGCAAGCTTCAGTTTATTTTGAGTACAACAGTATTTGTATATGTTTTCAGTAATTATTCATACTCGTCATTAGTTCATTGGTTTAAAGCAAAAGGTTATTTTTACATAGTCCTCCTACTTTGTGGTTTCTAACACAGGGTTCTTCCTCATTCTCGTCGCTTTTACTTCTCTATTTTTATATTGCAAAACCTCTTTTCTTCTTCATTCTTGCTGCTGTCCTTGTCCTTTCAACCTTGTCAGCATGATGCAGCATATTTTGCAAACTCCTTATCATGGCATAAGGCCTAGTTATGTCAAGTGAGGCCTACTTATGCTAAGCTAACATGCAGTGCAGCCTACTTATGCTCTTATGCTAAACTAACATGGGGTTTGCTTGTACATTTCCAGGGACCCATGGCCCTGTTCATCCAGCCATTCTTCCACAACACAACAAATGCCATCAAGAGCAAGATAACAAGTTTTAATGGAACTTGCGAACAGCAAAATTAGCTAAAACCAGGTTAGACTGAAGAAGAACCAGGCATGGGCTGATGATACAGGTAAAAAGTTCTACACCAGCCGCATCCAGCTCCTCATTCCCCAAAGAGTTGAACATATCTGGATAGCAAGGGGTGTTACTCAAATTTCCCGCAAACTGCACACACAAGGTGAAAATCATCCCAATACTCAGCTGAGGGTTCTGTCTTCAGAATTTCACAAAAGATGTCTAAGTGCAAAAGGGGAAAACTGTTTTAGTGTTTGTGTGTATCTGGACTGTCTGGGAAGGGACATCTTTGGAGTAACTAAGCAGGACCTCTCAGACAGATTAATCCCTTCACCCATCCAGGGAAGTGAGGGGAACACAGCAAGAGTTGTGTGGTTGTGTAACTTAGTTTGTACCTCCCTGTTGTGGTTTTTGGTCTCTTCACAAAAGAGCCATTTTAGTGTGTGTATCTGGACTGTCTGGGAAGGAGGGGACACCTTTGGAGTAAATAAGCAGGGCCTCTCAGGCAGCTTCATCCCTTCACCCACCCAGGGAAGTGAAGGGGAACACAGCAAAGGCTGTGTGATTGTGTAACTTAAGTCTGTATCTCCTTGCTGTGGTTCTGGTCTCTTCACAAAATTAAGTGAAAACCTCAGTGCAAAAGTTAAAGCTGAGTTTTGCGCTCTGCTTGCTAAATACAATGCCAAACGGGGAAGTTTGGGCAGAGAACAACTAGTTTAATTTAGAAAATGTTATTGACAGAATATGTTCTTTACAACATGAAACAAAATTTAAACTGGGCAAAAATAAGACCATCCTCTGCTCGGTTTTCAGAGCTTGTCTCACAGCAGCAATAGAGACCTGTTTTAAGTGAAGAAGTGAGGAAATAGCAATAATAGATTACACTCAAAACCTAGTTGAAATTTTGCAAAAACAATTTAATGAAGATAGAAACGAGATCTATATGTTGTGTGCTGCCCTTAGAGAGGAACATGTTAAGAATTCACATCATATTGATTCCTCTACAGAGGCAAAGGAAACTCCTCACATTAAACAAATCTATCCCTATAAGGAACTTGAGGTGGTAAAAAATTGTGGGGAATACTGCTGTCCTCGCTTGAGACCCTGGGTTCGAACAGAATATATCTATATTAATGATGAGGATCTTGACCCACATATCACAACTAAACAAATACCATTCAGTGCTACCAAATTAGCTAAGCTGTAAAAAGAATTCGGGCGCCTCCCACAAGGATCGGAGACAGAATATGTCTTCCGAGTGTCCCTCACTGGTGGTGATCAAATTAAATTAACCAAACAGGAGGCCAGTGGGTACTGGGGACATGGAGTCTTGTTAACAACAGGAGATAAGCATGACGCATGGTCCCTGACACAGGGCACATCTTTCTGGGCCGGGAGAATGAATCCTTTGGAAAGGGGTGACCTCCTGGCAATGGTTGGCACCCCCGACCAGCTCTTAGAAAGTGTCCACAAAGCCGCCTGCCTGCGAATGATTCATGAAAAGAAATTACATCCTGGTTTTGAATCCCCAATGCAATTACCTGTGAAGCTAGAACTAATGACCCCTTGAATTCGTGGGCTTTCAGAAACGCTTAAACCTACAGCAATGACTCTACAGAAAACCATAATGGCTTTAAGTCCTGTAGAAAGACTAGATAGATTCCTCAGGAACTCCACTGACCAAACTGGATCTACTGATCCTGGCTTCACTCCATACTCTTCCCCCTCACAGGCCTCAGCTTCTCAATCTAATTCACCTGCCAGTAACCATAAAGTTTGGACATGGGGTAAAGTTGCAGTAGATCTGATTAGTTATTGTAGACAATATGGACCTATAAAATCCCGGAGGAGAAATCAGAGAAAACAAAAGCTGTTTGGTTTATTGGGGCTCCTCACAGTGAAAATATAGAGAAGGGAAAACAGATCTCTAACTGCCACTAGTGGTGGTTGTTGGGAATTAAAAAGGGGGTCCCCAAAGAGGTGATGGATGGTTTGCCCCTTGATAAATTGCAGAAAATAATAAATAATTAGCACCGAATTCATCAGCTCAACCCAGTGCACCCCTCCCTTCTCAGGAACCAAAACTAACCCTCCCCCAGCCTCTCCCACAGAACACGGGCAGCCAGCCAAAATTAACCCTCTCCCAGCTTCTCTCTTAGAATCTAGGCAGCGGAACCCTGCCCCGGGGTTCTCAGAACATGGGCAGTGAACCAAAACCAATAGAGTTTTTGGGAAACAAATCTCTCTGCCGCTTACAGGTGGGCAAAGGGGCAGAGCTTGAGTTTATTTAAGAATGTTCACTAAAAATAAATCAGGAGATAAATTAATCACAGCTATCATGGGCCCCAAAAGAGTACTAGTAACCTTTTTGATTGACACTGGGGCTCAAATCTCTGCACTAACAAAAAAGGATGCCCAGAGGTTTTGTTCCAACTAAAGAGACAATGCTGTGTTCTTAATGCTCTGGGAACCACAGAATATATGAATGTTGCCTTAGTCAAACTGACACTCCCTGGAGATGAGCATCAATTAGTTGTCAAAATGGTAATCGGGGACATTCCAAATAATTTATTAGGAATGGATGTCCTTGCTGGGAGGCAGTGGGAAGACTCTGAGGGATTTCTGTGGTCTTTTGGCACATCACCACTTAATATTAGGCTGTTTCAAACCGCACCCTCTCTACCATATAGTAAAACAATTAATGTAAAACAATACCCTCTACCTTCTGGTGCCAGAGAAGGTGTCCTGTCCGGTTCTACAGGACTTGCAAAACCAAGGGGTAACAATTCACACACATTCTCCTTTTAATTCACGGGTATGGCCAGTCGGAAAAGCCAATGGAAAGTGGAGGTTAACAATAGATTATCGCAGGCTTAATGCCAACACAGACCCTCTTACAGCAGCGGTCCCAAACTTAGCTGAGTTAATAACATCAATTCAAGAAAAGGCTCACTCAATCACATGGCAACTATGGATGTCAAAGACGTTCTTTACGATACCTATACAGCCAGAAGATATGGACCGTTTTGCCTTCACATGGGAAAGGACAGCAATACACTTTCACTAGACTTCCCCAAGGCTACAAATACTCCCCCACTTTGGCCCACCATGAATTAGAAAAAATACCCAAACCTGATCCTGTGGCTGATAATCAATACATTGATGACATTCTGGTGGGGACGGGGGTGTGATGTGGTGAAATAGAGGTAGTAGGGAAACATCAGCAGAAAATAATCTGTCACTTAGAAAGTCTTGATTTGCAGATTCTCCCAGAGGAAATTCAGAAGCCTTCTCAGGAAGTGAAGTTCTTGGGAATTTGGTGGAAAGGAGGTATGACATGTATTCCACCCGATACCCTAACCTCTTTAGATCAGATTCAAATGCCTGAATCCAGGAAAGATTTCCAGCAAGCTCTAGGACTATTAGTGTTCTGGAGAAAACACATCCCAGATTTCTCAATAATTGCCAGGCCACTTTGCGACTTGTTGAGGAAAAGGATGAAATGGGATTTGACTCCTTCCAGGAAGAAGCATTGCAATTACTAATTTTTGAGGCAACAGCTCACCAAGCACTAGGCTCTATCCATCCCACAGATCCCTTTCAGGTGGAATGGGGATTTGCCTCCTCAGGGCTATCAGGTTTGCCAGTGTGGTCCTGAGGGTCTGATGAGGCCACTTGGCTTTTATTCCAGTGGTTTCAAAGATGCTGAGAAAAGATACACTATCTGGGAAAAGGGGTTGTTTGTGGTTAGCTTAGCTCTCCTAGAAGTGGAAAAAATTGCATGACAACAGCCTATTGTTTTAAGAGACCCTTTTGAAGTTATCAAAATTGTCACTAATAGAACCCCCCCTCCCCCCCCCCCCCCCCCCCCCCGCCTGATGGGGTAGCCTAAAGTGCCTTAGTTAGAAAATGCTCTGCTCAGATGGAAGCCTACTGTAATACCGTCTCAATAACAGAAGATGCTGCTAAAAATCTAGCAATCCAAGACACTGAGAGCCTGGTTAGCAACCAAGATAAATCTGCCTCTATAATCAAAGCTGCCCTTCCTTTCTCCCCCAAACTAGCAGCAAGTTCTTGGTTCACAGATGCCTTTGCAAAACAGGAAGGGAAGGTATGGAGATACAGAGCAGCTGCCTTACACATTTCATCTGGTGAAGGAATCATTACTGAAGGAGAAGGCAGCACTCAGGCTGGGGAACTCATAGCTGTTTGGAGTGTTTTCCATCATGAGGCACAGAACATTTCTCTTGTCTGCATTTACACTGACTCTTATGCAGTGTACAAAGGTTGTACCAAGTGGCTTCCTTTCTGGCAGCAAAATTATTGGGAAGTTCACAAAATTCCAGTGTGGCAAAAGGAAAAGTGGCAAGAAATTTTAGATGTTGCAAGCCAAGGAAATTTTGTTGGTTGGGTAGCTTCTCACCAAACAGATGGAAATCCAGCAGGAGAGTGGAATAATAGAGCTGATGAACTAGCAAGGCTCAGCCCCCTGAAAAAGGAACTAATTACTGAGGACTAGGATCAACTATTAGAATGGCTGCATGTAAAAAGACAGCACACAGGTGCGAAAGATTTGTACAAGGAGGCTCATGTTCGTGGTTGGCCAGTTACCAGGGAAACGTGTAAAACATCCTTTAGAAGATGACCCTCTGCATTTAAGAAATGGTAAAGGCTTATGGGACGCATGGCAGGTAGACTATATCGGCCCCTTTAAGAAGTCAGGAGGTAAACACTTTGTGCTAGTAGGAGTAGAAATTGTATCTGGGTTGGTTCAAGCTGATGCTTTTAGAAGAGCTACAGGTTGATAATATGGTTAAAGCTTTGCAGGGGTGGTTTGGAATTTTCCCAAAGCCACAGGAAATTCAATCTGACAACAGGTCCCACTTCACTGCTAAAGTTGTACAGGATTGGGCAAAAGGTGAAGGAATTAAGCGGTCTTTCCACACCCCTTACTACCCTCAAGCTAAGGGGATCTTAGAAAGGACCAATGGCTTTTTGAAACGACTTCTGAAGCCACAGGAGGGAAATTGGGAAATTCAGTTATGGGAAGCTGTTAAAGGAGTGAACAGTAGATGGGGGTGAATGGATGTCCCAAAATCACTGCCTTTTGCCCAACAGCTCCAAGCACCATTCCCTCACTACAGGGACCTGACAATTCAAAAAATCCAGCACATTACCCTGGACAACCTGTTCTGGTGGACCTCCCTACTGTAGGGGAAGTAGCACAAGTGATGAAAACCCCTCTGAATAAATATCATGGGTAGCCTCTGATGCTCTAGGGAAAGAGCTCAGATAAATATATGCGGGATAATCCCATCATTTTAACTCTTTTCTGCCTCTCAGCGGCAGGATTTCTGTTGTTTTTACTTTTACAGAAGAAACCCGAAGGACATGAGAATCATCTGAACCATGATAACACTGGTGATACTTTTCTGCATCCTACCATAATTCCATGGACAGGATCCTGCTGAGTGGTTGTGGTCTGAAGCTGCCATTCATCACACAAATGTTCTAGGAGCGTATCCCAAGGGTTGCCACCCAAACCTAGAGCCTATAGTGCTGCATGACTCCGAGGTATATCGTCCAAGTGCATGGGGATGGGATCAGAAGGACTGGACTAGAACCCTAACTGGAAAAATTGGTGAAATGATTGTGGTAGCACGCAGAAAAGTGGAAAGATCTCTCCATGAGAAAGCCACCTCCATTACAGTTGCTGGAGATTTTATGGAACCAGGTGGGAAAAATGATCTGGATATCCCTTCAGTGAGACTGTGTCCTACAAACAAGTGGGAGTGTGCCAAACAAATTCCCCTTACTCTGTGTTGCCACCAGGAGTATGTTGGGCATTACACTCTAGGTCCCAAAACTAACAATATTGCAAGTACAAAGGATTGTAAAAATGAACCAATTGATTGCTGGCATAATTTTACTTCAACTAAACCGACTTATGTGACATGCTGCTGGCAAAATAACTTGACTGACCTGTTAGGTTGAAAAGGCTTAGTTCAAAAATTTAAGATAAATGCTATAACAAAACTCACACATTACTGTAGTTACACCCCAGTGGATAGAAGGGATTGAGAGAACAAAAGTCACATTGAGTACAGTAGTTACATCCCAGTGGGTAGAAGGGACTGAGACTATGAAGCCCACATTAAGTACAATAGCTATACCCCAATCGGTAGAAGGGACAGAGAGTCCCCTTAGTCAGTGTGTTACCGAATGGCCTTGGTCCCAGGCTTTTGTACACTTTGCAGGAATGGGAAAAACAAAAAACCTGGCAGCTTCAAGGGGTTCTGGGAAAAGAAACTGGCCGAATGATTTGCAGAACTACTTACAGCAAAACAATCTCAGTCAGTGTTTTGACAGATCAGACAAATAAGCGTGAACAGGTTTGTACGCCCCCAAGTGTACAAGACTGTTGGCACAATTTTACATTAACACAAACCACAGAAGTAGTTTGTCTCTGGTCCAAAAATACTAAAGGCCTTTCTCTAAAGTTTATAATAAATGCTATGACCCAACCTTCTACTACCACCACTCCAGCCCAACCACGGATTATGCTTAGTCCTAGAATTTTTGAAATTGGACCATATATAATCAGGAAAACTGGACAACAACAAATATTCAATCCGGCATGGTCTCTTAAACAAGTCAAATTGCTGATGCAAAACAATGTCTCAGAAATTCAGCCGGCCTGTTTGCCTTTACTGCAGATTTCTTTTGAGGGCTGGACAACCTGGCTGGGAAAAGGGAGCTCTTTTAAAAAATGGATGCTAAGAGACATAACTGGTGTTGCGGGAACAGGTTTGGGAATTCTTAATAGCATTGATTCAGAAGTACTAATGAAGAAATTGGCTGCCACAAATAGGGATTTGACTAAATTTTAACAACCACTGTTGTGTTCCCAAAGCCAATAAGGATGACTGCAGTGGTTGTTATCAAACATATTACCAAATTGGGAAAAGGTAAATGTAAACGATTACAAATTGGTAATTGATGCACTCGGTGCTACACAAAACAACCTTTCTTTGGCTCTCAGCTGTATCCAGGCACAATTGTCAATGCAGTCAGTTGCTGCCTCAATGATTAAGAGAAGGTGAAGAAGGAATTTTCCTATTAAAATTCAGAAAATAATTTGGGACAGGGCCACTGATATTGAAAGAGAATTCCAATCCTGGTGGAACTTGGTGAATTTTACTTATGACCCCATTACAAACACAGCCACAGCTCTTGTGTTAACCATACGCAATGCTTCAGTGCATTTGAGATTTCCTATTATTGCATTAGGGCTGAATCACGATGGAATTACTCTCTATCCTTCTGAACATTGATAATGGGCCCGTCAAATTGGTAAAAAATGGCAAACTGTTAATTTGGAATCTTGTAGTGTCCGAGAACAACAAGCATTCATCTGTGAAAGCAATGCAATTATAGCTCAAGACATTTGTTTGGACACAGAGCAAAATGTCATTTTGGAATTCATCCTAAAAAGACTTCTGAAACAGTCCTTATATACATAGACAATGTGTGTGCATGCTTTAGAACTGCTTGTGATATTGTATTTATAGAAAATGTAGTAGCGTATACTAAAAATAATTTGAAGTTTTGTGCTTGTAACTTTAGCAAAATTGCAAGATGTGATTCTTCTTATGAAGCTCCAGTTACCTCTCATTACCTTTTACAATCCAATTAAACACCAATTCACAAATTATTACCTACTCCCATTGGGATGAACATTACTTTGGTAAAGCAATTGTTGCTTCACCAGGACTTAATCGAAATATTGGAGAAGATCAAGAAGAATGGACAGAAAGCCCTGGCAACTGTTCATCACAAAGTGAAAGAAATACACCGTGTCAGAGTAAGAAAAGAAGCCAAACACAGGTGGTGGGATACTCTTTTCGCGTGGTCACCTACTGCCACAAGTGTTCTGAACAACATGTGTCATCCCATCATTATCCTTTAGATTCTAGTTTTGATTGGTTTTATTTTATCAGCAATCTTATTCATTATGAATTGGAGAATGATGAAATGGTTAACAAAATTGAAGTTTATAATTAATGCACACAAGTTGGCTGATGTCCTCTTCACTGTGGACATCATTAAGACTGTGGACACAAGGTGATTATAAATTAGAGTATGTGTTTTGAAATAATCCTCCATTTTCTTTTGTGATTTTGTGAAAATTACTTTTGATTTTTTGTGATTTGTTTTGAAAAAATTATTTTAAATTAATACTTATTATATTTGTTTATTGCTTTAATGCCTTTGATTATTTGTGATTTGTTTGGATCATTTGAAGAAATTGTTTGAAAA
>VZSJ01004405.1:12138-33389 GCA_013398405.1 Pheucticus melanocephalus
GTGGTTTCCTCAGGTCTGAAGGTAAGAGACACCCCCAGAGCAGGCACTGAGGGGAGCAGGACAGCATCCAGGGCATGGCTGGGGCTGGGCCAGGGCAGCTCAGGCTGAGATCAGGGCAAGGTTCTTCCCCCAGAGGGTGCTGGCACTGCCCAGGCTCCCCAGGGAATGGGCACGGCCCCGAGGCTGCCAGAGCTCCAGGAGCCTTTGGACAGCACTGCCAGGGATGGACAGGGTGGGATTGTTGGGGGTCTGGGCAGGGCTGGGGGGGACTCCATGATCCTTGTCCTGTCCAGCTCAGCATATTCCATGATTCTGTCATTCTGCATGGAGCAAAATGCCTGGGACACTCCTGGGGACACAGCCTGCTGTGGGCAGTGGACAGAGGCTGTGCCCCAGTTGCCTGCCTGTGATCCCTCTGGCTGCTCCTGTCCTCCTCCTGGTCTCTCCCAGTCTCCTGCTGGGTGCTCCAGCAGGGCTGACTCAGCAGCTGCAGCCCCAACCCCAGCCCCATGGGGCTCTGCCACTGCTCACACTCAGAGTGTTCATATTCCAAAGGCTTGGAGAGGCTCTGCACAGAAGCAGGGAGGGATCCTCAGGAGAACACAGCTTGTACTCGAACTGCCTGAGCCACAGGTGTCAGAGCAGCTCAGTCCTTCCTGACCCATGGCCAGGATATTTTCCTAATCCTTGGCCAGGACATCTGCTGAACCAGGCCATCAGGGGGCTTCTTCCACGTTGCATTATCCCTCTCTTGCCTCCAGCTTTGATGGGAAAGGTCTCGCTGATGGAAATTCCATCAGAGCCACAGCATCCCTCCATGAAGGTTTCATCCTGGTGAATCACAGTCTTCCATTAGCGAAAGAAAAGAAAATATTTCAAAACCAGTTGGATTAAATTTCTCTTCATAAAACCTGTCCACATCAGGTGCTGTAGCTTGGCAGCAGAGATGGGGTCACCTGCAGTGGGCCAGGGACCTGTGTGCCAGGGACCCCATTCAGGATGGGACAAATCCCACCTGCACAGGCCTTTGGAATCCACTTCCCCATCCACAGGCAGAGGAACAGCCCCATCCCCGTGCCAAGGATGGGAAGGGGGAGGGAGGGGTGGAGGACAAACACCCTTCCATGTGACCACAACAAGGAGGGGCACAATCAGCCTCTTGCCAGCTTGGGTTGTCCTTCCAGATGGACCTGAAAACCTGGAAGGGTTTCTCTTCTGGTTCTTCTCCTGCTTGGAACTATCAGCCAGCAATCCATGGAGACAAATTCTGAAGAATTAAGGATGAACACTTGGTGTTCCCACCACTGCCTGAGGGCCTGTGCTGTGGCTGCCTCTTCAGCAGTGCCAGGAGTCTGGTGGGGGCAGTGCCAGGGGACAGTGGGTGCTGAGTGCTGCAGCTCTCTGTGATGATGAAGAGCCCATTCTTCCCAGGGATCCCATCCCTTATCCCTCCTGGCTCCTTGCTGCTGCCTTTGTCTCTGATTTCATTGCTGGCATCAGTGACAGCAGCAGAAAATTGAATGCGACTTGCAAGGTGAGAAAGGAAGGGAGAGGAAGGATCCTGAGATGGGGAACAGCCAACAAGGTCCTGAGCCCTGCTGGGTGAATCCCACTCAACTCAGCGACATCTGAGTGTAAAATAAGTCTGGGAATATCTGAAAGAATTGTGCCAACCCCAGCAAAGCACAAAGCAGGGGTGAAACTCCCTTCATTTGAACTCCTTTCCCACCTCACCAATACCAGAGCTCAGGCTCTGGAACACCTGTAGGATGCAGTCCTGCCCACTGCATCCCCTTCTCCAATATTTGTCATTTCAATGGCTGTAAACACAGAATTGGCATCTGGACAGCAGGAAATCCAGGAAATTAGCACGAGGGACTCTCCTGGGCTTGTGGCCAATGTATAGTCCTAGGAGCCACTGAAAGCACAGCAGAGCCGAGCTCTAGAAAGCAGGAATGGTGTCACTGGGTTGGCAGAGAGCAGCTCCTGCTCCTGCTCCATTCAGGATGAGTGACAGGAATTCCATGTCTGCTCTGCATTGTCCACAGGGAGCCCAGCTCCCCAGGACCCTGCTTTGGGCAGGACAAGCCCAGCTCCCAGCTCTGCCCTTCAGCTGCTGGGGGAAATGCCACAATGGTCTCTTTTTTTTAAATTTTTTTCCTTCCAGATTCATCCTGATTTTTTGCCACCTGCTCTGGCTTCCTCATGGCCAAGGAGCAGGAATTTGGACCACAAGACTCACAAATTGCTGTACAAGGGAGTCACACTGAGCCTATGACCCAAACAGGAGGTTCCATGTCACAGCATCCAGCAGATCTTCAGCTTTTCCACGGGCTTTGGGGCACTGCTGACCAAGCTGCTCTCTGCTCCTGAGCTTCAGATTCCACTGTAGGTTTGAATCCTTCAACAGTCTCAATGGTGCTTTTTGGGATGAAACAGAGAGTGCAGGACCTTGGGAAATCCTTCCATGCTGGCATGATGGACAGATCCGAGCAGGAATGGCAGGAAGGGGCTGGAGAGGTCCCAGTCAGTGACCTGTGAGTGTGGGCAAGTGCACCCCAAACTAGGCACACACAGCAGGGCTGGCAGGGCTGGCCAGCTCACCCGGCACTGTCCCAGCACAGTAACTGATTTCCTGCTCCATTCTTCTGGCAGGACCAAGAATTTGCACCCAAACACACCTGGAGCCTCTGCAGAGGGTGGGTCATGGAGCTGGGCTGGCAGGAATGGGATCTGCTGGGATCCCAGGGCTGTCCTGCATAGCAGCTCCTGCCCAGCTGGCAGAGACAGGCCTGTCCCCATTGTGGTGACACGAGGGACATGTTCACTCCCAGGGGTCTGTGTCACACCTTTTTGGCAGACCCGGGGATAGATTTGGAGACAGATCTCAACTGCAGCACTTTGGGCACTCCCTGTCACTCACCCAGGTGGGAACTGGCTGTGGCAGAGGAGGGAAGAGCCAGCAGCACCCCAGAGTGGGGCACAGGCCCTGCCCCACAGCATCCCCAGGTGGGAGATCAGCCATCCAAGCCTCCTCCTACTCCTCCCCATGGTCTCTGCTCCCTCGTCCTAAGCCACCAGGCCCAGGACAAGGCTGGAAGGAAGCCATGGCCCTGCTGATGGCCTTCACTCCTGGCTGGCAGTGCCTCACTCCTTCTGGGAAGCTCAGCACCAGTCCCAATGCTGGGAACCCCAAGGGATGGTGCAACCTGGAGCCCCCCAGTCTGACTTCCACACATAATCCTGGAGTTCCCTTGGCACTGTGGCACTGCCCTTCTCTGGCCCCCATCCCCTGGCAGCTGTGTGTGACAGGCTGCTCCTGCCTTCAGAGACCTCCAAACCCAGCAGGAGAGAGAGGCACAGGACAATCTCTGTGCTTTGATAAGGAAAAGCAGCCTCCTGATAAGCTCTGTGCCCAACCCTTCCTAGCCTGGCCCAGGGGGTGGCTGCAGTGTCAGGGGGGCACAGCCACCTCCATTTTATGGCCCACTGGGTCCCATGGGGTGGCATCCACTGCACATGGACAGCAATGGTTTATTTTCTCAGCATCCCAGGGTCACCCTGGAGTTGAAGCCAGTGGCACAGTGACTCCAGGGATGGGCACCTGAGCTGCCAGGCCCTGTGTTTCAGGGGAGAACCCCCCTATTTCCTAAATCCCAATGCTGCTCCACTCAGGACCTACCACAGAGCTGAGCCCATCTGTGCAGAGCAGGAGAAAAACGGCCCTGCCCAGATCCTGGGATTGTTTCTGACATTCCTCTACCCCAGCTCTGAGGGGCTGGGCCAGCATTTCCTGCTCTTCTGATCATTCTGGAACCCGAATGATGCTGGGAGGAGGTGGGACAGTTTGCAGGGAAACAGGAGCATGAGCAGGGCATGTTTCACACAACCAAACCCTTTGCTGGCACCAGTTATAGGTTGCATAACCATCCAAAAATGCCTTATTTATCACTGTGGTGTTAAACGCTCAGATCACACTCCACATCCTTTTAAATCTTCAGCTTTTCAGCTGCTCCCAGTCCTTCACCCCTCGCAGATGACAACCACTTAGGAAAAAGAAATCTTTATTTTATAGGTTTTTTTTGTATACTTGTACACAAGTAAAATAAAATGCATATCTATATATACTGCAATCTTGTGAAGGGGCAGGCAGCATTCTTTAACAAATGCTGCCCGTAAACGTGGTGTGAAGGATGGAATGGAGACGGAAAAACTGCAAGAGTCATCAACATAGGATTAAAACAGCATCAAATCCATTACCTCTGCAAATGGGAACCTGCAACATTGTTCAGTGAGATGGTGAGTTACAAACAGATTTTAGACATTCTTTTCAGACCATTTCTTACACTTCTTTTTTTTTTTTTTTCCTGTAAATAAACCATATTTCTTTACCATCTGCTGTAGCAAAAGCTGCTTTGTGGGCAAGTGCAGTTCCGAAGACCAAAGGTATAATTCACAGGTTTCAGGACAAATAAATTATGTACATCTCAGTATTTGTCTTTTTTTGTTTTGTTTTGTTTTTGTTTGTTTGTTTGTTTGTTTGTTTTAATAAAGGCATCCAGTTAAGTTTTGTGTAACAAAGCTTTCTCAGGGTGGATGGGAGTCCTGCTTTTGTTTGCAACATTTATGGAGGTCAGCAAAAGTTGAGTATTAAAGTGTCATCAACCCAGGAAAAGAGTTAATTTTAGCAGAATAACAGTAAGCTCCACACCAAGGGGGGGATCAAAAGGCTTAGGCTGAGCTGTAACGTGGAGCTGTTCCCCTGCTGGGTGAGGCGGCACTGGGCCTTTGATCTGTTCTTTTTAGAGCAGCCCTGCCTCTTTTTGGTTGGGACTGTGGAAGGTTCAATGGGCTCTAGAAATTCGGGTCTCAACTTGGTCAAAGGAGGGTCTACAATGCTGGGGAAGGTCCCAAAGGGGGGAATCATTTATCTGCTTGTTGCTGCCGTTTTTGGAACGGTCCGTCTCCATGTACTTGGGCCTAGACATGTTCTCCTTCTCCTTGAGGTGGTTGTTGGATGAGCGGCTGCTGTGGGAGGAGGGCCCTGCCTTGCCCTTGGCCTCGTAAATAAAGGACTTGTCCATCTCTGGCTGGCAGCACTTGGAGGAGCCGTCGTGGGAGCCCAGCGGGGGCAGCCCTGTCGGGAGCTTCCCCGACCTGGTTTTGGTGCTGAAGACGCTGGTGCGGATCTGGTTGAAGGAGTCCACGCAGCTGTCCAGCTCCGAGCTCTGCAGCCGCTTCAGGTCCCGCCCCGCCAGGCGAGGGGGCAGGTGGCACTCCAGCTCCGAGGAGGAGCCCTTGAACTGCTTAAACCAATTCCAGAGCGAGCGGGCCTGGCAGTCGCAGATCCACTGGTTGCCGTTGAGGCGCAGGTACTGCAGGGACACCAGGGGGGCCATGGTGTCCCCCGTGAGCACGGTCAGGTTGTTGTTGAACAGGTACAAGGTCATCACCTTCCCCAGGTCGTGGAAGGCGCGCCGGTGCACCAGGCTCACCCGGTTCTGGTGCAGCAGCAGCCGGTCCAGGTTGATCAGCCCGCGGAAGACGTTCTCCGACAGGCTCTTGATCTTGTTCCCGTGCAAAAACAGGTATGTGAGGTTGGCCAGGTCGATGAAGGTGTCGTCCAGCAGGATCTGGAGGTTATTATCCTGAAGGTAGAGGTACTGCAAGGAGAACAACCCTCGGAAAAGCCCTGTGGAGAGCTCCAGGAGCCCGCAGCGATCCAGATGGAGGGTGTGGAGGTGCACGAGCCCCCGGAAGGTGACAGGGTTGATGGATTTCAGGTTCGTGTTGTCGCTGAGGTCCAGCTCCTCCAGCTTGGTGAGCCCATAGAAGGCCCCGGGCTCAATGAGGCTGATGTTGTTGGAGTGGATCCACAGGATGGTCATGTTGCGGCAGGAGGTGAAGCTGGTGGCCCTCACCAGGGTGATCCGGTTGTTGTGCAGGAAGATGCGCTGGCTCTGGATGGGGATCTCCGTGGGGATGGCTGTCAGCCCCTGCTGCTGGCAGCTGATGGTGATCTTGGGTTCACTGTAGCATACGCACGCCCCAGGGCAGGACTCCACTTCTGATGGGATGTTCAAGCAAAGCACCAAAATCAGCAGTTTGCTTCCTGAGGAAGGACAGAAATAGAGTGGGAATTAGGCAGGGTCATGGAGAGCTCTTCTCCTGGCAGAGGAGTCTGAAATTCCCCCTCCAAGTGTGGTACCACCAACCACAAACAGATGCCAAGGCAGCCAGTGATTAAAATGTAGGATTAAAAATGGGATTCTGCCACTGCTCAAGAGCTTAAATCAATGTACGCTTACAGAGATGGAGTCCCAGTGCCTCCTCTGCCCTGCACCCTCAGGAGGTGAAAGAGTGGGATCAGCGCTTTGGATTTGCACATCCAGCACCAGCCCTGTTGCCAAGATCTTACCTGTGAGTGAAGGGACCAAATTTCTGGGGCATTTCCCTCTGCCATGGGCACACCTGGCACAGCTCAGCCCCTGGAAGAGCACCTGGGATGTACCAGGAAACTCCAAATCCCATCCCAGCAGTGCCACCAGCTCCTCACTTTGCAGGGTCACGGAACAACTCTTCCAAACAAGCAGGTGTCCCCACACTGCTCTCAAAACATGACTGTGACTTTCCACAAATAATTTTGGACTGATTTGATCTCCTGGGAGAAATAACTGTGAGACATTCCCAGAATAACTTTCAGGTCAGACCTGCCTGGAGAACTCTCAGGGCCGAAAGGATCCTTTCCTTCTCCTGCTCTAAACTTTAAGCCACATATTCCTGCTTCCTCTCTCCCCATATTTTTTTTTTCCTTTGAACCTGTGCAGCCACCGAGGAAGAGGAGGAAACAGCAGGATTTTCCATCATGCTGTTGTAGGAGAAAGTCACGTGCAAGGCTTCCTTCAGGGATCCCACCAAGTGTGCAAGGCAGGAACAGATTCCATGCGTCCCAAGCATGCTGGCAGCCCCATGGGGCTGGAAAACCCCAGAGAGGAACAATTTTTTTCCTGGTGATGCCCACCCACTTCCCCAGGAGTTGGGCTGCACTGGAATCCCAGGGAAGCAGTTTGGTTCACCAAATTTCCCAGCTGGGATCTGGGAATGAGCCTGAGGGAGGGAGGGAGGGGATGGACAGAGCAGCACCTTCTCCAAAGGGACCTCGAGGGTCCCTGAAGGTCCCGCTGAGAGACCTGAAGAGAGCCAGGCTGTTCCCTGCTGCTGGTGGGAAGGGAGGCAGTGCCAGCACTGCTTTCCCAGCAATTAGCAGCCAGTAATTAGTCTGATTCCTCCAAACGGGAGATAAAATGAATGGAAAGCAGCCAGAGCAGCGGGAGGCTCCATTTGGGAATGCCACACGTGAGCAGGGGCACTGTGACTCCTTCCCAGCTCATCACAGCACCTCTGGCCAAAGGACACGTCCTCCCCACCACTGGGAATCTCCGGCCCCGGGACAAGAGCAGCTTTGCCTCTCCTGTGGGGCGGTTTTGCCTCTGTTGTGGGAGGGTTTTTCCTTTGAAGAACTCAAAACATTGTTCTGGAATGTTGTTGCCTCATTGCAAAGTAAGGTGTAAAAGCAGAGTGCAAAAAGCCAGACAGGAAAGCCCAGTGGAGCAGAATGGGATGAACTGGGGAGACTGGAGCCAAATCCAGCCTTGCAAATTCCAGGGGGAATCTGAAGGCAGTGGCTGCACCCCCCTTAGAGCTGGCAGGTGTTGACGTGGCCAATGAATCCACGTCAAACACCAACAATAACAGATTTTAATCACACAGAAACCTCACCAAGTCTTCACTGAAGGAATAACAATTGGAAAAGCCGAGGTGGGGAAGTCTCCTTCCTGCAAGAACAGGCCAGGATCCCAGCTTTGGATGTCAGTCTGGTCAGAACGATTAACTGTGTGTGGTTAATAAATCTGATGTGATCCAATAGTCCAATACAGGCAGGAGGCTCCATATATCATATTCCACAAGGGATAAAAACCCCAGCTCAGCATGCAGAGATAATTGGAGCCTGATGCTATCAGCTGCTGAGCAACCCTGCAAGGCAGAGTTTGAGTGCAGTGTTGTGACACATTTTGGCTGCCTCGTCATGTTTTGACGTGTCACGTCCCATTGCATGAAGCACAGTAAAAGGAGACAGCTGAGACTCCCTGCTGCAGGCCATGGCACACCAAGAGCAGCCTCCTGGGAAATTAAAACAGTGCTGGACACTCTTTGGCCATCCCTCTGCAGCTGATAATGAAACCCCGTGGGCAGAGAAACGGGACTTGCTGGAGCCTCTCTTGGCAGTGATTTGGGTGATGGGGCCGGGGGTGAAACTGGAGTCACCTCCTCATGCAACACCTCCCACTGCAGCAAACAGCTTGGACTGGGACACTGGGGCAGCATCCAGCTGTCCCCAAGCTGCTCCTCCCTGCCATGGCCTGGGGACAATCCAGCCACAGCCCAAGTGCATCCCACAGGCCTTAGGATAGGAAACAGCAGAGGGAATGCAAAAACCCACTGCCAAGAGAGAGGAGGCACAGTGACACCATCCCTGTCCCAGTTCCACCTGAGGACACGGTACATCCATGTAAATCCACGTGTACACGGGGAGAGCTGCTGGCAGAGGTGAGCCATGAGCATCACCCTGCCCTGTGCCAGCTGTCTGACAGCTGGGTGGGCACAGGTGACCCACGGGGTCTCCCTTCCCCTGGGAAGCTCCTGGCCAGGCAGCAGGGTCCTGCCCAGCTCCTGGCTGTGCCCAGGAGGGCAGGGGCACACCCTGCTGCCAGGCTTGGCCCCCTGTCCCGCCCCCATGCCCCGAGGCTGCCAGCAGCGCTGACTCAGTGGCACTGAGAGCTGCCGGGAAATTAATTACAGCAGGGCCGGGCTGTGCGCTTTAATTAGGGACCTGGTGCTCATGAGCTGCTCGGATTAGCTCCTTCTAGCGAGACAGTTCCTGTCGATCATCCCCCAAAGCCTTTTTCCAGTGGCTTTCCCACCGTGCAGCCCAGCCGTGTCCTGGCTGATCCATGGCACAGCCCAGCCTGTCAGTCCCAGCCACGGCAGGGCCAGGGGGAAGGGCACGAGTGGATGAAGCCATGGAAAGCCAAGGTGACCCTTCTGTCCCCAGCCAGGCCAGGTGTGCCTGGGGACAGAGAAGGGACAGAGAGCCCAGGGATCCTGCCATGGCTTTCCCTGCTCCCCCAAAACCCTTCTCCAGGGACTGGTGTCCAACCAGCAGCTGTCTCAGTGTGTCCCAGACCCCAGTGGACACCAAGTGCCATCACTCACCCAGACCTTGCACAGGGATATTTTAATTTGTTTTCCTGGAGCACTGGGTTCAGCTCTGACCATGAGCTCCTTACTTTTCCAGGAAACCCCCCTGCCCTTAGCTCAGAAGGACAGGTGACATTCAAGTCCCACACTTTTCCAGGAAAGTCTCCCCTGACCTTAGGCTAGAAGGACATTCAAAGCCAGGTCGGACGGGGGCTTGGGGCAACCTGGGATAGTGGAAGGTCTCAGGGGGTGGAAGAAGATAAGCTTAAAGGTCCTTCCCAACCCAAAGCATTCCAGGGTTCTGTGATTCAGGGCTGTCAGGGAGGAGGGAGGTCAGAAGGTTCCCTGTCTGCCCATTCCCAGAACATGCCACACAGCTCCCACTGGGGAACAGCATCCTCCCTTCACCGTCCAGATAAATCCATCCTGACTGCTGTATCTGCAGTGAGCTCCCACCACCAATGCATGTTGATCCTCCACCTCCAGCTGGACTCTCCCACCTCAGCTCTCATCTCAGTGCCCAGCCCTGAGGAAAAGGCTCTTGGAATGACACCTGTCCCCTCTTCTCCCAGCTGAGAAACCATCCCTCCCTCTTTCAGTACATGATTAAAACTTAACTGGAGAGTTCCTGTCAAAAGCAAAACATGAAAGAAATTCCAGAACCTGGAACCTTCAGTCCCCCCAAGACTTTGGCTTTGAGTTTAGCATTTGTTCCTCCAGAGCTTTCTTGAAAGCCAGAAAGCTCCTTCAGTGAAGCTGCAGCTTCCCCTTTGCCATTCCCGAGTGTTCTGACTCATGGAACTGGAAGCAATTAAAGTGGGTCCATTATCTGCCTCTCCGCCGCTCCCCCGGGCCATCGCCTTGTCAAACGTGGCAATTAGAAAGAAAAGGCTCCGGGGACCTCCAACAGATGCTTTGCAAACTTTTTTTCAGGAGGCCAGAGCGAGCTGCAATGTGATGCCCTTTGCAGAGCCCGGCCTCTCCCCGCTGCTCTGCTCTGCCATTGATTTGGAGATATTCTAATGTGGCTTTCCTGCAGTGCAGGGTCAATAATCATCAGAATTCTCTCCTGCTCGGACATAAAGGGAACATTTGACAATACAAAGCCTTTTCCTGATGCACACAGCGTTTCGCCTTTGTTTATAGTAGGGACATGCTGGAGTTGCTGAATTCCCCACTCGGAGTGGGCATCGTTTGAAATTCCGTGGGCATCGTTTGAAATTCCGCCCTTGGCTGCTCCTGGTGCCTCCCGCTCTGTCCCGTGCCAAAGGTGGGGCTGTGCCTGTGCCACAGGGAAGAGGGCAGCGCTTTGATGCATTTCAATTGGAGGTGGATGGAGAGGTCAGTGAGGAAGGACAATCGGCTCGCAGTGGTCTGGAATTTGCCTCCCTTCTGCTGCGGAGAGGAAGGATGGAGCATGGAGGTGCGGCTGGAGCGGCTCCAGCCCGGAGGAGGATGAGGGTGAAGCTTTGCCTCCATCAAACACCTGGGACAGGCACCAGAGTCACAGCTGTGGGGCAGAGCAGGTCCTGCCACCCCCAGGCAGCTGCAGCACAGCATTTTGGAGCTGAAGCAGGTCCTGGGGCACCTCTGTATCTCCATGGGCATTTTGGGGTGTCAGGCACCCCTCTCAGGTGGAACAGCCAGCAGGGTCGCTGGGGTGGGTGAGCTCTGGGGTTCTGAATGGCTCCCCAGGCTCTGCTGGGGATGCTCCAGGTCCAGGGGCTGGAGTATGACCCCAGCTCACACCAGAACACCAGTGGTGAATCCCAGCAGCCTGAAAATGAGGAGCTAATTCCCTTTGGGGCATGCTGGGGGCCTGAGGTAGCAGGAGTGCTGCGGGCAGGATTGGTGCAGGTCCATGTGAGACCTGTGCCAGCCCTGCCTGGAGCTGCTGGGATGGGAGCAGCAGAGGGGCAGTGATTTAGGCACCTGAACCCACTCGTGGCTTGTCCCTGATCCCACATCCTCTGGGACTGCATCCAGACCCATTAACCTTTGGGACTGAGGAGCTCTTCCTTGCCTCTGGCAGCACAGCCCCTCCGGAACATCCTGAACAGGGTTTGAGCAGGAGAAGCCCCAGCTGTGGTCAGGGCTGAAAGGTCATTTCCATAACGCAGGGAGGCAGGCAGTGCATGTGCCAGCTCCTCACTTCAGGTCTTCATCTTCCCCTCTTAAATCACACTCCCTTCATGTGGTTTTTTGACTTAATATTGCAGGGATGTTTTGAAGGGAAGAAGGTAAAAACGAGTTCTATCTTGTACAATTCTTCCACTCCATCCTCCCAAAGCTCCAGGGGGGTTTGAGCGTTGGTTCTGCAGCACGGCTGGGGCTGAGCTCCACGGCTCATTCCAGGAGCTCAGGGCAGCACAGCCTTCCCTGGCATGTGCCAAAGCAGCTCCCACTTGGGGGGTTCCCCATCCCTGCCACTGGCTCTCCCTCACTCCCAAAATTTTGGCAGCAGCCTGGCTTTACCCTAAGAACATTTGGTCAGGGTTATGCTTTTGGTGCTTTGCCAGCATTTCCCTGAGCAGCAGCAGGGAGAGGAAGGAGAAGGGCAGAGTGAACAGTTTGTATTTCAGCCCATTTGAATGAGAACCCAACAAGGAGCACAAAAATTAAAGTTCCTTCTGTAGCCAGAGGGTTTCCATGCTGCTGAATTCCCAAGGCTTGCTGCAAGGCACGGAGGTGTGAGAGCTGCTCAGAGAAAAGGTCACAGAACCCTTCTGAGGGAAATACCAAGGGACTCATCAGGTCCCTGACAGCAATAACAATTATCAATTATTACAGCCCAGCAGTGCCCTGGGAGGCCAGGGAATGGGAAAAGTCCTGATTCCAATAAAAGAAGGTGAGAAGAGCTGCAGGGAGCCAGGCCAGGGACATTTGGGCTGGGCTGAGGTGGGATCCAGGAGCAGACAGGGGTGGGAACACAGCTCTGAATTGTGGGAGCGTTTCCCTGGCACCTTCTCCAAGCCCTGGGCAAACAGTGGCCAGAGGCAGAGCTTCCCTGGCTCCCTGCCACACAGAAAACCTTCTTTCCCCTCTTGGGGATTCTTCCAAGCCCCAGGTCCCTGTGGGAATGCTGCTCCAGATGTTTTTGCTGTACTCCACAGTGCAACACTTGGGGTGCAGGGGCAGCTCAGACCATGGCAGAGGTGCAGGTGGGATTGGGCAGAGATTTAGAGGGAATTTTCCAGGTGTTTGGATGGAAAATTGCAGAGCTTCAGGTGGACAATTGCTGAGGTTCAGGTGGAGTTTTGCAGAGGTTCAGGTGGAGTTTTGCAGATTTAGATGGACTTTGCAGAGCTTTGGATGGACAATTGCAGAGATTCAGGTGGAATTTTGCACAGATTTAGATGGACAGCTGCAGATTTTTAAACAAATGTATGCAGGGCTTCAGATGGACTTCTACAGAAGTTCCACAGCTTTTCTGGAAATTCCATTTTAGCACCTCCCCTCCCTTACAGGGAACAATAAATAAGGACTTGGCCAACCCACACAGGTTAAATGGTATTTTAAATTATTTTCATGAAATCAGGAATAATCTTTGAGGTTCTTAAGCACTGAAAACCTGACCTAGTTATTCCTATGGATAGGCACTGGGAAATCCAATGGATACACCAGCCCATTTTGCAGTGAGTGCTCTGCCCCTCACCTGGTGGGGCTTTCTCTGCCAGGCCCATCAGCACAAGCAGAATTTTCAGCTGTTCTCATGTAATACAAAATAAATATGCATGGCTGCCACCTGACCTCTTTCCATTTGTGGCACAACTGGAAGGGGAAAGCTCCTGACCTTTTAAAGGGGGAAAATGATGAGCTTAAAGTAAACCATGGAGAATTTCTGTGGAAAAGGCCTCGTAGGTGGGTTTATTCCAGCCCTGGGCTTGGCACAGATCAACCCTGCTCCTTTCTGTGCAGACACTGCAGGGCTTAGATGCTGCTGCCCACCCAAACTCCCAGTATTCCCATTTCCTTCCCCAGAACTGGTTTCCCCAGTGCAAGCAGGAGTGTGGCCCTTGTCAGGATGTGATCCTGTCTGGAGCTGGAGCACCCATGGACATGTCTAGCTCTCCTGAGCACACGATGCAAAGCCTTGTCCTGGTGCCCTCTCCAGCAGTGGGACAGCACAGAGCCCCTGCAGCACAGCAGCAGGACAGGGAGCACATGGGCTTTGTGGGGATTTGGCTCAGAGCAGGAGAGTCTGCTTTCTTCCAGGTACCAAATTCCACAGTGACAGCAGGAGGAGAGGGCACAATCTCCTGGAGGTGCACAGAGCAGGGGCCAGCTGTGCCAAAGGCAGGGACACAAGGCTGTGGGAGCTGGATGAGAGGCAGAAAAAGCCCAAAGGGAAGGTGAAAGCACATGGCCTGGAATGTGCATTTGGAGAACTTGAGGCACTCCTGGGAAAAATGGGCACCAAAAGGGGAAGGGAATGGGCAGGAAGGCTGCAGGACAGGGGGAGATCCCTGAAGGGCTGCAGGCACCTGCTGAGCTCTTCAAATCCCACTGAATTCATCCTGCAGAGCAGCTCTGAGTAGCTGCTGTGATCCTGATCCACCTCCCAGGGCTGCACTGGGCACCTGCCTGGCTGGGCCCAGCCACACTGAGCACAGGGAGCTGAGGAGGAGGAGGAGGGAGGGGTCCTTCCTCACAGCCGGGGAGAACCAGAGGTTCTCTCAGAACCAGAAATTCCCACAGAATTTCTTCTATCCAACAACATCAAAAATACCCCCAGCACAATCATAAACACAGTTAAAACTTCCTTCTTAATCAGCCTAATCCCAGTAACAATTTACATCCACTCCGGAACAGAAAGCCTCACCTTCTTCTGGGGATGAAAGTTCATCATAAGCTTCAAAACCCCCATCAGCCTAAAAATAGACTTCTACTCTCTTACTTTCTTCCCCATTGCACTGTTTGTATCACGATGCATCCTACAATTCGCAATATTATATATATATATAAAGATGAATGAGTTCATTTTAAAGATGTCTTCCCACCCACCCAAACCATCCCAGGGTTACATGAAATGTCACAGCTGCACTTTCTCCAAGTGACAGCCACCAATGGCCATGGTTTTGTCACAGCTGTCGCAGGATTATGGGATGGTCTGGGTGGAAGGACCTTAAATCCCATTTCATTCCACCCCTGCCATGGCAGGGACACCTCCCACTGTCCCAGGCTGCTCCAGCCCCAGTGTCCAGCCTGGCCTTGGGCACTGCCAGGGATCCAGGGGCAGCCCCAGCTGCTCTGGGCACCCTGTGCCAGGGCCTGCCCACCCTCACAGGGAAGGATTTTTTCCCCAAATCTGTCCCTGTCACGCTGCCTTTTGCCAAGAGGCCCATGGCCAAAACCCACACCCAGCCCAGTAAAGCCAAACCCAGCAGATCCCTAAGAACGAGACCAGAAAAGCTGTTCCTGGTTCCAGCACTCTGCTGAGGGCACCCTCAGTCACCCCAGTCCTCACTGCCATCCTCTCCAGATGGGATGCATCCAGCACACTCCACTAGCAGGATCATGTGTGATCCTGCCACCCTTCCATCCCCACGCTGGGAAAAATGAAGTGACAAAATATTCACTGTGAATCACAAGCAGCTCCTCTGGAATTTGGGATTATCTGTGCCATATCTGTAAAAAATCAGGGACAAACAGGTGTCCAAAGGAAGGAAATGCAAGTTCCTGAGATGATTTAGGTCTCCCATGGGGCACAGAGTACCTCAGGAATCTTCCAAACCTTCTCAGGAAGAAGGAGAATTTCCTGCAGCTCCAAACCTGGCGTTGGTGGCTGCTCTGTGTGTGAGTGACTCAGGGAGAGGAGAGGTGAAGCTCCAGATGGAATTTACACCTGCTCCCCCCCAGCCATCTGGGACTGCACCCCCTGCCAGCTGCAAATCCCACCCCCAGAGCTTCTGGAAGAGCCCCTTGCCCAAGGCAGCATTTTCCTTGGTTTTCCTCTCAAATAACATTATCTCAGTTTTTGCTCACAGCCCCAGCATCTGCATCATGTGGAGTGCAGGGATGAAGTTCAGGAAAGAGCCTGGAAGGGAAAGTTGTTCCAAACATTCCCCATGGCCTCAGTTTTGGTTGTGTGTGGATGCAGAGTGAGGAAACAGCCCCAGGCAGAACAGGGAAGGGGAGAACATTCCAACCCCAACCTTGGACACAGCCAGCTCCCAGAGAACAGTGGGAACAACACGGGAGAGAGCAGGCACAGGGCACTGGAGATCAATTTCTCTGCCCTGCTCACAACTTGTTGCTCCCCTTGCTGGGCCTGGAGGACCAGAGCTCTCCAGATATCCCCAGGTTTGTCACCTGGAGCAGGGGAGGAGCAGAGCTGGGATCTGTGAGGTCTCCACCTCAACGTGGCCTTCAGCAGGCTCAGGACATCCCTGATCCCCCCTGGGACACCCAGCCTGGCCACGCTCCCCCTCTCCCTTCTATTGTATTTGGGTTTTTCAAGGAAGGAAGGCAGGAAGGAAGGCAGGAAGGAAAGGAAGGAAAGGAAGGAAAGGAAAGGAAGGAAAGGAAGGAAGGATCTGACTCCACATTCTCAGAAGGCTAATTTATTATTTTATGATACTATATTATATTAAAGAATGCTATACTAAACTATATCAAAGAATACAGAAAGGATACTTACAGAAGGCTAAAAAGATAATAATGAAAACTCCTGATTCTCTCCAGAGTCCCAACACAGCTTGGCCCCAATTGGCCAAAGAGTGAAAACAACTCCCAGCAGAATCCAATGAAACAATCACCTGTGGGTAAACAATCTCCAAACACATTCCAAAGGAGCAAAACACAGGAGAAGCAATCAGATAATTATTATTGTTTTCCTTTTTCTCTGAGGCTTCTCAGCTTCCCAGGAGAAAAATCCTGAGTGAAGGGATTTTTCCAGAAAATGTGAATGCCACACCCTCCTTTCCCCTTTCCCCCAGCATCTCTCCCAGCTCCTGGCACACATCCCTGGCTTGTCCTTTCATTCCCAGAACAGGCTGGGACTGGTTTTGGTAAGTGTGTGTGTCTCAGGTGAGTGCAGCTCACTCAGCCATGCTCCCCAGGTGAGGAGCACGACACCCACAGCTCTAGAAATAAACATATTCCTCTGCAATGTGCCAAGCTGAGCAAGGACACAACAGGCTGCTAATGACACAGCTCCCTGTTTTCCTGGGAGTCAGGAATGTGAGCAATGGGGAAAGGATCCTGCAGGGTTTGAGCCCCTGCTGCTGGGCTGAGCTGCCCTCACCTCACACCCACAGAATTCCACCAGAAATTCACACCAGACTTGCATGCCCAAAGTCCTCAGTTCAAGGTCTCATTGCAAGCAGAGAAATGAGAGCCCCCTCTTGCTTTTCCCTCCAGGTGGATAAATTCCTGTTCCCCCTCCCCTGTTCCCTGTGTCCATCCAGTTCCCCACCACAGGGCATTAAATGTCCATAATCACCTGCTCTCCAATGGGGCCTTCAATCAGTTTTAGGCCCTGCAGCTGCTGGAGAGGTCCCCATTCCCTGCTCCCAGGTGAGCACCTGCTGGATTTCAATTCCCTTTTTCCTGCTGCCTCTCTCCCAGGCAGCTGCAGTTGCTCTGCATTGGAGCCCTGCCTTCAGCTCTGTCTATCAGGGCAAAATCCCAGCCAGCTGCCAACTGCACGGGCAGGAATTTATAGATATTTTCTGGATCATTCATGAAAACAGGGAAATACAGCAGGGTGGAAGCTGAATCCTGCAAAGCTCCTGTGCAAGCAGCTTGTTCTGCACTGATCCTCAACCAACAATCGCATTTTGAGGGGTTTAAGCTGCCTTTTTCTTAATCCATTTAATAACTGTCCATTGATTCCAGAGACAGGATATTCTCCACCATGGAAATCGAGCTCCTGACATAAATCTGAATTTGTTATGATAATCCAGATCCATGAGCAGAGGCTGGGGGAGTTTTTGTGCACATCTCATCCACCAAGACATCAGTCCAAGCCTGGGGGCTTGCTGGCATCGAGGTGATGCCATCAATAAATAATTGTGACAGCAATACCTTTAAAAACAACATCAGAAAAAATAAAAAGAAGACAACTGGGTTTAGAAAAAAATTCTGGGAAATATAGCAGTGGAAATTATTGGTGTTTCATGGAATTGTAGAATCAATAAGGTTGGAAAAGCCCTCTAAGATTTTCAAGCCCAAATGCCAACCCAGTGCTGTTGAACCATGTCCCCAGGTGCCACGGGGACGCCCTTCTGGAGCACTCCCAGTCAGTCTTTTCCAGATATTTTTCTCTGGATTTCTGTGCCTTTGATCCTTAGCTCTGTTAACATCTTCTCTTTCTCCACAGCACAGCTCCTGAGCTGAGCAGCCTCTCCTCACCTCCGGGGCTTTCAGACTTGCTGCTTCCAACCTTCCCTGGCCTTTCCTGCCTCTGGGAATCCTCTTGTTTTCAGGTTTATAAGGAATTAGAGCCAGGATCTTGTCAGCAAGTTCTGGCCATGCTCCCACCCACGCTCCTGAGGAAGGGCTGGAGCATCCATCCCTGTGGGATTATTATCCATAAACCGTCCTGGAGGATGGGCTCTCACCCCAGCTGGACATCCTCTCCACAGTTGTTGGAGCATTCGGGATCATTGCAGAGGAGAGGCTCTGTTATTCCTTGAATAAACAGGATTTTCTCCTTCCCACGGGAGCTGTTTGTCCCCAGGACTGGGCGTTGCTGTCACCCCTCCAGCCCTGGTGGCAGGGCCACCTGTCCTTCCCCTGCCACCCCAAGCACACAGGCTCAGCCTGGCCCTGAGCTCAGCCCCTGGGGCTCATTCCTCAACCATCACTGTGATATTTTCTGAAAAATCCCTTCGCCAGGATTTCTTCTCCTTGGAAGATGAGAAGCCTCAGCTTCTCCCTGTTTTTCTCCTCTGGAATGTGGTTTGGAGAATAGTTTACCCAGCATGTGAATTGTTTTAATTAATGACCAATCCCAGTCCAGCTGTGTCAGGACTCTGGTCAGTCACAGGTTTTTATTATTCATTCTTGTCCAGCCTTCTGATGTCTCCTCTCTCTTTCTTTAGTATAGTTTTAGCATAGCATTTCTTTTAATATAATATCATAAAATAATAAATCAGCTTTCTGAGAACTTGGAATCAAATTGTCATCTCTGACCTCATCCTGGGGACCTCACAACACCACACTCAATTCAAAGAACCAAACCACCATTGAAGACAGTCACCATCCCATAGCCAGGCCCTGCAAGTGTCCAGGGGACAGAGAATTCCCACCCTGCAGGTCCCTCCCTCCCTCCAGCAGGGCTCCCTTCCCATAAGTGCCTGTTAATATTTCATGGGACTAAGTGAATTTCTTTCCATTTCATTTGCCATCTTTGTTTAATTCACCTCCTGCAGCACGAAAGGGAGACCAAGGACCAACTGCTGATGTGGGGGAAATATAAATAATCTCGTCAAAGGAATGAACTCAAGTGAAAAAAGGGAAGAAATTGGTCAAATTATGAATAGAAATTACAGCAGAATCACAGAAATGCCACTGGAAAGCTCAAACCTGCAGGAGCAATAACATCAGGCACCCAAATGGCACCTCATGGGTAATACATTCATTTCCAAGCAGAATATCCCATCTCTTCCAGCCTGGAAAAGCCTCATCCCAGCATATTCACAAGAGTTTTTTGGGGGATTTCTCATATTATGCAAGGAAAAAGAAGAGTAAATCTTGTGGGTTTGAAGACAGGAGAACAACCCCATCTCCTCATGTTCTCCTGCTCTTTTTTTTTCCTGGCAAAGTGAAAGCCAACTCTCCTTTCCCTGGGGAAATGATTTGTGCAGCTTCTGACAGGAGCAAGGACAAGGAGCACAAACCCTGCTGGCTCCGGCAGGAGCTCTCCAGACATCACTTCCCAAAATGTTCCTGGTGCCAGCCTTGCTTCCCAGCCCTGCTCAGTATTGCCACCTCTCAACCCCAAAACTCTGCAAAAAGTGTCCAGCAAATCCCCTCCCAGCCTCATGGGGGGCACCATGGGACCTCTCAAAGGAAAAGCAGGAATGCTTTGGAGTCAAGCTGGGAATTGCAAATTGTCACTACTTCTGATGCTTCTGTCTCTGCCTTCCCTTCCTTGAGGACTTTTCCAGAGCAAACTCAGCCAATCTCCCCTCAGCTCCAGAGCCCAAATCCTAAATCACTGCTTGTGGAAATGTTTCCTCCCAGGATGTGATGCTGCTGGTTCTGCCTCACCACCTGTGGCCTCTTCCTTCCTACTTTCCTCCTTAGCTGTAATTTGGGGTGACACCCCCTCACACAGCCCTTTTTCTGGGAAAACAGCCCAAACCCTGTTCCCCTGTGCACAGCCTGCTCAGACCCACACGGGGCTCTGCAGGAGGGTGACACCAAATCAGGGTGACAAAGGAACCAGGGACAAATCCTGCTCTGTTTTGTGCATGTCCTGGCCTGATCCCACAGAGTGGGACCCAGGGAGAGGATTCTGTCCCTCTGCCCCACCCAGGTGAGACCCCACGTGCAGAGCTGCCCCAGCCCTGGGCCCAGCACAGGAGGGACCTGGAGCTGCTGGAGGGAGCCCAGAGGAGGCACCAGAGATGCTCCAAGGGCTGGAGCCAGGCTGGGACAGCTGGGGGTGCTCACCTGGAGAGGAGAAGGCTCCAGGGAGAGCTCAGAGCCCCTTGCAGGGCCTAAAGGGGCTCCAGGAGAGCTGCAGAGGGACTGGGGACAAGGGATGGAGGGACAGCACACAGGGAATGGCTCCCACTGCCAGAGGGCAGGGCTGGATGGGATATTGGGAATGAGGAATTGTTCCCTGGCAGGGTGGGCAGGCCCTGGCACAGGGTGCCCAGAGCAGCTGGGGCTGCCCCTGGATCCCTGGCAGTGCCCAAGGCCAGGCTGGACACTGGGGCTGGGAGCAGCCTGGGACAGTGGGAGGTGTCCCTGCCATGGCAGGGGTGGCATTTAAAAGGTCCCTTCCAACCCAGACAGTGCTGTGGTTCCATGAGTGAAGCAGCAGTGGTGATCTGTTCTTGGGACATGGGGACCTCTGGCAGTGGCAAATGTCCCCAGGAGCTGCCAGAACCTGAACTGCAGCTGCCACTGCCCCTTCCAAGTCATCCCAGCTCCCTGGGAAGTTTAGGTGTCAAATTCAGATGAAATTCCAGGCACTTTCCTGGCACATGAATTCTCTTGGAGCACATTTCCATCCCCAGGGGCCGGTGGAGCACGCAGGGTCTGCTTGGCCAGCTGGGCATGGCGAGGCTTGCAGAGGTGTCCAGGGCTGTGCCACCATCCCTTAACCATTCCTAAGGCACCCAGGAGCACAAGGCAGGGAGATCTGTCTGTTTTATCCTTCCAGAGCCTGGCCTGAGGGGAGCCCTGCACGCTCACCCCCAGGCAGGACCACAGCACTGCAGGGCCAGCAGCTCCTCCCTGACAGCTCCACTGGGCTGGGGGAGCCACTGCTCTATTGTTCTTGTATTAAGGACGGATGGATGAAGTGATAGAAATTCTTATGTTTTTAGAAGGTAAAATGTTGAGTTTATTAGATATTGCACATTTTTAATAGATAGTTCTGACAAAGCTGGACTTGATTGGTTCTTAATTAATACTTCTTATACTACTGGTTAATTAGGAATAACACTTTTTTTTTTTATACATCTGTCCAGGCAACCCAGGACAACATCTTACAAATAAACAACACTTTTAAAACACTAGTTGTAAAGATTAAGGATTGTTTTAATTTTTTCTCTGAACTTTCTCAAAAGTTCTGTTATAGATGGATAATGAGATGATTTGCTCTCACAATTAAGGGATAACTATTGTGTGAATATTAAGAAAAGCTTTAGTGATGTGTAGTTATGTTATTGTAGTTTAGATGTACTCTGTTCTCCCCATAGTTCCCTTTCCCCTCTGTGTTGTTGTCTGGGACAGGTAAAAGAAGCTGCACAGGTGTCCCTTGCATGGGGCAGGTGGGAATGGAAAAGCTTGGGGGTGCTTAGGGGGTGCAG
>VZSJ01004406.1:0-10299 GCA_013398405.1 Pheucticus melanocephalus
GAATCACCATCCCTGGATGTGTTTAAAAAAAGCCTGGACATGGCACTGGGTGCTATAGTCTGGTTGGGGTGTGAGGGCACAGGTTGGACTCAATGATCTTGGAGGTCTCTTCCAACCTCATCATTCTGTGATTCTGTGATTCTGATTCTGTGATTCTGTGATTCTCATTCTGTGACTCTAATTCTGTGAATTCTGTGATTCTGTGACAGGGGCTTGGGAAGGGAGCCTGGGAGACTTGCCCAGGTGTGGGTGACTCCATGGTGAACTGGGGATGAGATGGATGGGATGATTCCCATGGGATGAGTTTTTCTGTCACTCCAAGTGGCCTTCAGGAGATGCCCAGGCTCCAGGACACTGCCCTGCTGCAGAGCCTTCACCAGAGGCTGGGAATGTCCTGCCAAGGTCAGCAGAAGGTGCCACCATTCCTCACGGTGAGCTTCATGGAATCTTGGAATAGTTTGGGTGGGAAGGGACCTTCAAGACCATCCAGTCCTAACCCACTGCCCTTCCACTAGCTCAGGTTGCTCCAGCCTGGTCTGGGTTTCCTGCTGCTGGTGCCACCAGGATTCCTCTTCCAGGATCTCCAGCATGGGAAGAGGATTCTCAAGGGTGAAGAGAGGGGAAGTCCTGGGCAGGTGCTGTGAGAAGTATCTCTCCCCTGGGGTCACTCAGCCTCAGATCCCAGGTCTGTGGCCAGATGTGAGGTCCTGGCAGACAAAAGTTGACCTGACCTGAAGCCACAGTGGTGGCCAGACTGTGCCAGAGGCAACGACAGGATCAACCCTTCCATATTCACAGAATTCACAGAATTCACAGAATAATCACTGGGTTGGAAGAGACCTTCAGGATCATGGAGTCCAACCCAGCCCCAAGAGCTCAACTCACCCCTGGCACCCAGTGCCACATCCAGGCTTGGTTAAACACACCCAGGGATGAGGACCCCATCACCTCCCTGGGCAGAACATTCCAGAGCTTTATCACTCTTTCAGTAAAAAACTTCCAAACATCCAACCTAGATTTCCCTTGGCACATCTTGAGATTTGGGTAAAAGCTCCTAACCTGAAGGCTGTGGGAAGCCAAGCAGCAGGGACACCCTTCCCAAATCCTTCAGCTGCCCCTCTGGGCTGGGGTGGTGGATCCCATGCTCCAGCCCTGCCTGGGATGGCTGTCCCTGACCCTTCCCAGAGGAATCTCTGCTTCCCAAGGTGTCTCCCCCCGTTCCCAGCCTGGATTCCTGGTGTGGGTGTTCCCAGCTGCCTGCAGTGACACGCTCAGATGAATCAAGGGGGTGGTGGTGGAAGCTCTGAGGAGATGTGAGAGAAGCAAACCAGGCATGTTCCCATTCCTCACTGCCCACTCCTCATGCAGACTCACCTCTGGCTGGCACAGCAGTGTTTTAAATCTCAATAAAAGGGCAAAACAGATAGAAACTGGCACATTGAGATATTCAGGGTTTTGTGATTTGATCTCATCCCATGTGGCAGTGGGAACATCCTGGGATGTGTCCATTGTCCATCCATGGATAGCCAAGGTTGCTCCTCTCACACACCACTGCTACCTCCTGCTGTTCCAAGGGCAAGGTTAATTCCAAAAAAGTGGGAAATCCTTCTTTGGGGGTATTCATGCCAACCACAGGCAGATTCCTTGCAAATTCAGGGGGTCCAGCACTGAAGCATCCAGCCTGGGCTCAGGGATGGAAGAGGTGCATCCCATCTGGCTCAGACACGGGGAAAGGAGATGTTGGAGCAGCTGAAGAGGAGGGGATGTGAGAAGGATGAAGGATCCATCCTCTGGGCCATTCTTTGTGATCACCTCACTGCACCTGGAGTGTCCTTGGTGAACTCTCTCTGTGCCAGGATGGGTCCAGCAGGATTTTGGGAGAGAGGAGCTGTGTGACTCCTTCCCTGGGGCACTGCTCCAGGCCTTGGGATCCTGCCCAGGGAATGGCACCTGCCAGTGCCCTGGTGCAGGGACCAAACCCTCTCCAAGAAAAACCTTTCCCTTTTTTCCCTGGCTGCCTTTGCTGTGCTGGAGCTGAGGCAGCTCTCCAGCACAAAGGAGATGAGGGAAAAGCAAGGTCTGGACTATGGAAAAAGGAAAATGTGTGCACCAGGACATCAGTGCTCCATGGGATTTGCTGGACAATTTTTTGAAGATTTTCATTCTTCCTCTCTGCTTTTGCCTTTGATTTTTTGGAAAGAAACTCCAAAGGCTCTTTCCAGCAAAGCAGAAAGGGCATAATTTGTGTGGAGACTTCACCCACAACCAGTCCATGTGAAAATGTTGCTAAAATGCCAGGAAAATGAGAGATCTGTGCACTTATTTGCCCAAGGAATCTGTGGCTGCCCATGATCCCTGAAAGTGTCCCAGGCCAGGCTGGACAGGGCTTGGAGCACCCTGGGATAGTGGAGGTGTCCCTGCCATGGCAGGGCTGGAATGGGATGGGATTTAAGGTCCCTTCCAACCCAAATTATTCCCTGTAATTCCATGATTTTGTGTCTCAGTGCAGAACTGCTGGGAGCAGAGAGGGGTGTGGGAAACAGGGCTGGAAAAATCAACCTAAAAACGAAAATGGAGGGAATTAAAATGAGCCAGTTTGGTCCTTTTAGACCTTGGAGAAGCCCAGGTAAGGAACAAATCTGCTTTGATGGGCTCTTTCAATCACTGGATGCCCAGAGCCAGGGTGAGGCACGAGCAATTAGGAAAGAACAAGGAAACACTGCAGCATTTCCATCTGTAAAAAAGGGAATTTTTTTGGAGTGTCTGGGTTGTGGCAGTGCCTCCACCTGATCCAGACATCCCATAAGGCTCTAAAGGGCTTTTTTTCTCCCTGAAGGAGAGTGACAAGCTGGTAATGCTGCACCCTCCTTCCTCCTCCTTCTCCTCCTCCTCCTCCCACGGCTGCTCTGCATCCATCCATCATCCCTCCCTGTGCCGCCACACCTCCCTCTTCCCACAGGAGCTTCCACCAGGCCTGTGCTGGCACTGAGATCATCTTGGCTTTTTATTTTGCTGGAGGTTCCTTCTCCCTTACCTAAGACGAGGTTTTTTTTTTTTTTTTCTCCTTTCTCATTTTTATTTTTTCTTTAAATTTTTTTTTGTTCCCGCTGCCATGGCAACCTGGATGGATTCTGGTCACGGCTTTGGCCTCCCTGGCTGCAGATGGCCACCACAGGGACATCAATCAACAAGTGCCACAGCTCCCTGGGGTCTGGCAGGGCTGGGGATGCCCTGCAGGCAGGGATTGTGCTGGATCCTCCCTCACCCCCCCAGGCTGTGCTCCCTTCTCTCTCCTCCCTGTGGATCCTCCAGGATTGGGTGCTGGGAAGATTTGAGGGGGTTATTTTGGGCAGTGCCCACCTGGGATGGCAGGAATTGGGGCTGTGTGCCATGATCCACAGAATCATAAAATCATGGAGTGGTTTGGGTTGGAAGGGGCATTAAAACTCATCCAGTGTCACCCCTGCCATGGCAGGGACACCTCCCACTGTCCCAGGCTGCTCCAAACCATGTCCAACCAGGGATCCAGGGGCAGCCACAGCTTCTCTGGGTACCCTGTGCCAGGGCCTGCCCACCCTCCCAGCCAGGAATTCCCAATCTCCCATCCATCCCTGCCCTGTGGCAGTGGAAGCCATTCCCTGGCTCCTGTCACCTCAGGCTCCTGTCCCCAGTCCCTCTCCAGGCACTTTGGTGGGAGGTGGGAGCTGCTCCAGGAGCATCCCTGGTGGTCCCTGGTGAGATGTGACCTCGGTCAGAGGTGCTGCTGCACTTGGGAGGAGGAGGAAAGCTGGGACTCTGCAGCCTGCTCCCCTCTGAGCTCACAGGTGACTTCCTCCCTCATCCCCTCCTCCTCATCACCAGCAGCTCCCTCCAGTCTCCCTGGAGGGCAATCCGTGGCCATTCCCACCCTCCTCAGCCTGTTGGGTGCCAGTTTGGGCAGCTTTAGCCATGGATGGAGAAGGTACCACTAATTGAATTTAGCAATTCTCCCAAGAGTCCTCACCCGTGGACTTGTCCACCCTCCCCTGCAGCTTTTATTTCTTCCTCAAAAGTGGCTGACCTGGCCTGAACTTTTCCAAGAAGGCAGGCAGGACACCTGGCATGGGAAATGCCAGCTCTGGCTGCCTGGAATGCCTTAAGCCACAGATCTCTTAGCGGGAGAGATGCTTTGTTCCCTCCTTATTCTGCTTCCCAGTTCTTGCGACCAAATTTAATATTCCCTGTTGATGTAAGTGATTTTCAGTGGAAATGGACCTTCAGCTTGAAGTTTATTTGCATTTTAATAAACCTTCTTTGACAGAGAACACCCTTCCCTATTCATCCCCCACAAAGGAGGAGTGAATTGAAAATCATGCAGGAACTTCATGCAGCTGAAAGGAAATTGCAAGCTCCGACTCGGCTGCACTGAGAAATCTGGAGATCAAATGATCCCATCTGCAGTGGGCACCAAAGCGAGCAGCAGCTGCTGATGGGAGGCTGGAGAAGGGAAGGGATTTGGGGAAGGATGCTCTGGAATGGCAGCAGTGTCCATTTAAGAATGGAGGGGTGGTGGAGTCTCAGAATCTCTGCTGGTCACGGTGACTCTGAGATGTGTACAAGCCTCTTTTCTCAGTCCTGCTGTCAAAGAAGGAGTCAGGATCCTTCTGTTCTCATTTTCAAGGTTGTTTATTATTTCTTATCTCTAGCATTCTTTCTCTGACCCACTGAGGTCTGTCTGGCAGGTTGGGTTGAGGCACCCTGCCCACCTCAGAGGTGGTGTTAGCTTTTTATACTAAAAACTACATCTACATTATTTACAATAACTTCCCAATACCTATCACCCATGTTAGACAGTGAGCTTCTACTTAAACCAATCCAAAAGTGCCAACATCACCCAGAAGATGGAGGCCAAGAAGAAGAAGAAGAAAGGCTGGACACTCCCAGATTCCTCCATCTTGCCTCCTGAACCTCCATTCTAAAAACCCCAAAAATCTATTTTTCACCTTGTTATAAATTAATTATTCTTCTACTTAAACTTTCTTGACTTGTAATTCTTCATATAAAGGTTGGTAATTGTTTTTTCCTAAATCAAAGGCACAGGGGCCTTGGGCTCTGTGCCAAGGTCTCTGAGCCCCCTGGGCAGGGGCTCGAGCCCTCCAGGGCAGCCAGAGGAATGTCCTGGGTTCCAATAGTGGACCCAGGGCTGAGAGTGTCTCCAGCAGTGAACACGAAGGGAATGAGTGACCTGTCGCCCTGATTTTTTAAGATTTTCTAAGCCTTCTGATGTTTACATTCTTGTAATGAACTTTCTCACAGACTTTCTGTAAATAACTCATTGTTTTGCATTCTTTTATGGAGGAGGAGAAACTTGATGGACTGTTGGTTTGTCCAGCGTCATTGGAGAGGTGGCACCTTCACCCTCCAATCCACTGTCACTTTTGGAAATCTATAAATGTCGGAGTCAGAAAATAAACTTTTTTTTTTCCACCTTGAGAACAGCGATGTGTGTGCTCGTGTTTTGTGCCCTACAGTGACATCGACCCTTCTCCAAGTGAGAGACCTCTGGTGGCTCAGGGATTGGATCTGACAAAAACAAAAGCAGGCTCCTGGTACTAAAGTGATTTCAGCTTTTATTATAAGAAAAAGGAAGGCCCAAAGCAAGGGGGCCTGGGCCGAGCAGGAGCGTTGAGTTTGCAGGCAACCCCAACAAGGGAAGAGATGAGAATCCTGACTCCATGTTTCAGAAGGCTGATTTATTATTTTATGATATATATTATATTAAAACAAAAGGATATATTAAAACTATACTAAAAGAATAGAAGAAAGGATTTCTTGCAAGGAATAGAAAAGAATTATAATAAAATCTTGTGGCTGCTCACAGCCTCGACACAGGTGGCTGTCATTGGTCATCGAGTAAAAACAATTCACATGCTGGGTAAGCAATTCTCCAAATCACATTCCAAAGCAGCAAAACATGGAGAAGCTGAACCTTCCCAGCTTCTCAGGAGAAAAGATCATAATGAAAGGATTTTTCATCAAATATCTCTGTGACACAGGAGTGTTCCCTCGAGGATGGAGTGGTGGCAGCACTGGGGCTGCTCAGCAGAGATGGCCCCGATGTCCCAGATGGAGCATGTGAAAAACGCCAATCGCTTGTTTTTAAAATTTTAAAAAGTTTAATAATAATAAAATGGTTATAAAAAGAGTAATAGAATTAGAGTAATAATAATTTGGACAGTTTGGATTAGGACAATATGAGACAATAGAGACAAAGAGTTATGGATGTCCGGGTACCTTTTCTGGGCAGCACGAGCCTGAAAAAGGACACCCGTTAACAAAGGATTAACCCTTAAAAGCAGCAGCCTGTTGCATATTCATACAGCTCATCCATGATGCATAAATTCCATTCACACACAGGATTCTGGCTCGGCAGTGTCAGCTTCTTCCTCTGGATCCTGATGGTTTCTCCAATCCTGAGCAAGGTGGGAAGAAGTTCATTTCTCCTGATAATGGAGCAATAAATTCTCTTTCTCTGAAAGATTCAGGTGTCCTGTGGCTGCTATCTCACTGCGAGTCCTTTCTTTAGAAAAAAAAGTATCTTACATAGCATAGTTTCTATTTTAACATTTTGTTATAACCTAAACTATATTTAACACACTGCTTAAGAGAATTAACACAGCATCACTTTCTAACACCACACATCTAATATTCATTTGAATATTTGCGACAAGCCAGTCATAAAATACACATTTTTCACATAAACTATGAAAAGGGAGTAGCTGTTTCTCACAGGAGCATGCCCTGTCCGAGAGGGCTGTGCAGGCAAGAGATCAAATTCCCAGCTCCCTTTCCCTGCCAGCCCTTGGAGGATGCTGCAGCTCCATCTGTGCTCAGAGGTGGGAGGAGAAGGAGGTGGGCACAGGGAATGAGCAGAGGATCGGATCCCAACGCCTGAGATCTTCCCCATTGTCTTCTCTGTCACTGAGCTCGGGAAAATTTGGCACCGCCCGAGCGGAGCAGAGCCGGCTCTGCCTGCTGCACTTGGAAACAGGAGCCAAGAGCTCCCTATTTATATCTGCTCAGCAGCTGCTTCCTGAGCCCTCCATGGGCTGGGGGGCTCTGGGGATGTGGATTCCACAGCTGGGCTGAGAGGAGTTAAATATCAGAGAGGCCTGGAATGGTTGGGATTGGAAAAGGACCTTAAAGTCCATCCCATCCCAGCCCTGCCATGGCAGGGACACCTCCCACTGTCCCAGGGTGCCCCAGTGTCCAACCTGGCCTTGGGCACTGCCAGGGATCCAGGGGCAGCCCCAGCTGCTCTGGCAATTCCAGCCCAGCCAGGAATTCCCAATTCCCAATCTCCCATCCATCCCTGCCCTCTGGCACTGGGAGCCATTCCCTGGCTCCTGTCCCTCCATGCCTTGTCCCCAGTCCCTCTGCAGCTCTCCTGGAGCCCCTTCAGGCCCTGCCAGGGGCTCTGAGCTCTCCCTGGAGCCTTCTCCTCTCCAGGTGAGCACCCCCAGCTCTCCCAGCCTGGCTCCAGAGCAGAGGAAATCCAGCCCTTGGAGCATTTTTGTGTAAATGTCCAAGTGATAATAACAGAGGAGCTCTGTGCTGGTCCTGTGCTGGTTTGGGGACATCCTGCCTGGTCACACAGAGCTGGAGGCAGTGCCAGGCTGGCTGTGCCCCCTCACTGGCACAGGGTGCCCAGAGCAGCTGTGGCTGCCCCTGCATCCCTGGCAGTGCCCAAGGCCAGGCTGGATGGGCTTGGAGCAGCCTGGGGCAGTGGAAGGTGTCCCTGCCATGGCAGGGGTGGAGTGGGATGGGATTTAAGGTCCCTTCCAGGCCAAACCATTCCATGGTTCCATGGCTCTGTGCCCTGCAGAGGAGGTGGCTGTCAGGCATGTCCCCATGCCATGCTCTTGGTCTCCTCCCTGTGAGGGGCACCCCTGTCTCTCCTCACCAATCCCCCCCTGGGGCAAGGAACACCCCAAACACTGAAGTGTGAGGAAGATCAAGAGAGAAAAATGAGTATTATTATTATGGCTGGGAGGAAAATACCAGTGGAGAGAGGAGGGGAAGGAATGAATCATTTTTGACAGATGTCCCCACACTGCAAATGCTGCCTGGCTTGGAAAAAAATTCCTACAAACTAAGGGGAGCCTCACTGTTTATCTAAACAGAGCAAAAATGGAAAAGCTTTCATAGAATCCCAAAATGGTTTGGAAGGGACCTTAAAACCCACACAGTTCTGTGTGCCATGGCAGGGACACCTTCCACTATCCCAGGCTGCTCCAAGCCCTGTCCAGCCTGGCCTTGGGCACTGCCAGGGATGTGGACATTTCTTACATCCCATGCTTCGTGCAGAGGATTAATGGTTTTGAAAAAGCTTCATAAATTACTCTCTTTAATCTGTATTTTGGAAATATTTTCCAAGGTCTGGGAAGGGCCTCTGTGGCAGCAAGCTCTGCCTGAAATGGCTTCAATCTCCTTTACACTGGCTTTCAAAACAGGCCATGAATTCAATTTTTAAGGTTGTTTCTTTAGCCCTGAGTAGCCCTGGTGAGGAACTTCTCTCCTGGTGCTCATTACAGCTGTGCTTCTGCCTTTGTGCATCAAGAAAGGACTGAATACAATTCCTTAATTCCCAATTAATGGTTGTCATTATCTACCCCTTGTATATATAAATAGCCAGCTGGAGGATGAGACAACCTTACAAGGTGCCCTGACTCACAGGAAATAATAAATGGTAAAGAAAAACCTTTATCCAAGTAAGGAATAAACAAGACATTTGCCTTTTTAAAAGAGGATGACTCTGGAAGAAAGCTCTTCCACACAACAATTCCCAGGCATCACTGACTCATTGTATTTATAGGAGAAATTACTTTTCATGGCAAAATTTCAAGAAGCCCCAGGAAGCTTTAATCTCCAGGCAGAGGAATAAGTCAGAGGCCCCACTGGTGATGGTTTTAATTCTTAAAAAACCACATTTTGCACTTCCAGGGGCTGCTCAACCTGAGCCTGCCTCGGAGGCAGCTCAGCTGATCCCTTCCCAACAAAGCTCTTAAATGTGGTGACAGGGAAAGGGAATGGGCCCAGCAGGAGGTGCCACCTCCAGGGATGCTCTGGAAGGGCAGGAGGGGAAGCCAAAGTCAGGCTGAAGTCAGAGGTGGCTCTGCCAGCATTCCCAGGGATTTTATAAGTGAAGGGAAACTCTCAGGGAGCAGTGGCTCCTTCTCCATCCATGTGGAAGCTGATTCCTGCCAAGCTCCCCTCCAAAACCACCTCTGCAGGGGCAAACAGCTCAAACTCCAAAGGTCACAAACACCAGGAAGGTGTTTCCTTCCTCTGACCCGGAGCAGTGAGGCCACAAAACGCTCCTGGCTCTCCCCAGGCTCTGCCTGAGCTCCCACATCCCCTCCCAGGACATGGAGCTGATGCCTTGTGCAGGCTGCCCTAGAGCAGAGGCTGGATGGAGTTCCAGAATAAAGCAGGGATTGATTCAAAGCATCTCCTCCATGGATCCACCTCGGGCAGCACAAGAGCCCAGCCAGGGCTGCACCCAAGATGAACCAAAATGGCCCCAAAATGCACGAGCGGGCACGGGGTCTGTCCCTGGGATCAGTTCTGCTCCATTTGCATCTTGCACTTCATTGTCTGTCGCTGTCATGTTTTATGAAAAATCCATTTGCCAGGATTTTTCTCCTGAGAAGCCTCAGAAAAGAAATGCAAACAATAATTATCTGCTTGCTTGCAATGTGGTTTGGAGGTTGCTTACCAACAGGTGCATCTTTGATTGGTTCAGTGCAAATTGGTTTTAATTAATGACCAATCCCAGTCCAGCTGTGTCAGGACTCTGGTCAGTCATAGGGTTTTTATTATCACTCTTGTCTACCCTTCTGATGTCTCTTTTCTCTTTCTTTAGTGTAGTTTTAGTATACCATTATAATATATATATAATATAGCAAAAGCTAATAGGCTGAAAAAACATTTATAAGGTATTGTGACCAGGAAATGGGTTGGCTTCTGATGGAATGGCATTGAGTTTTACATCTCTTGTGTCTCACTATTCATCGAGCCTGATAATGGAATAAAATCTTTTAAAACGCCTCTCAGTTGCCCCATCTCTGTAAAAGCTGAGAAAACCAACAATTTCCAGCTGGAATTTTTCTCTGGCTGGAGCTCCTTGCCGTTGGGGATCATTCTGCCCTGTTTGCATCAGATCAAAAAGGGCTCCAGCACTCACCTCTCCCCCTGGGAATGGCCAGCAGGGCTGCATTGCCTCTGCATTGTTGGACAATGGGGATATTAAACTTCCTC